>JACEGR010004617.1:0-84913 GCA_014170235.1 Listronotus bonariensis | reverse complement strand
TTTTTTGTTTAATATTGTGAACACCTTGTATAAAAAAGTATATATTTTGGGAATTTTAAAAATATATACATGTTTGGGAATTTTAAAATAAGTAGGTATACATTTTAATTAGTTTACTTAACATTGGGAAATTTGTTACATAAAAATATACGTGAGGTGTCAGGGTCTTAAAAGTATAAATTAAACAATTTTCTAGGTTACTTTTATAATAATAAAATAAAAACATTAAACAAACTGGGTAGCGTAGAAATGCAAAACAAACACTGGAAAATTTGATATTTAAAGAAGAGAGAAAGAAATTAAAAGGGATTTTTATCAGATAAGAAGTAGTTAGTAAAGTCAAGTATTAATTTAAAGTTTTAGTTAAGCCCCGTACGGGCTATCCCTAGTGGGGGTATGCCCGTACCAAATTAAGTTAGTTCAATAAGTTAAGTTGGTCCTAAAAAATGCAAAGTTAGTTTTGATGGTTCACCGTTCTCATTGTCCCAAGAAGGTAGTTCCATATGGTACATTGGTCCCAGTGACGTAAAGTAGCCTATATAAATTCCAAAAGTTACAACGTCACAATATATAGGGTGTTTTAGAGTAAGATTCTGATCCTTCAGGGTGTAAAGCCTTAGTTGATTTTAGGAAAAAAATTTAAATAAACCTTTGCCCTCAATGTCTAAACTTTTGACATACTGGATGGAATAGTTTAAAAACAAAATATTTTTTTTCTTTTTTTTATACTATTTGTAATATCACTCGTATAATTATAACAATATTAGAGGGATTGAATCTATAGCTACGACAGCCTCAAAAAAGCTTGGATTTTCTTTCGAGCCAAGTATTTTTCCCCTTCTAATTTATACACTTTATATGTGTCCCAAATCCGACCTCCCTTGGAATATTGTTCTCATATCTGGGGCATAGCGTCCCCCACAACCCTAAGCATTCTTGATTCTATTCAAAGAAGAGCTATTCGTCTCATTAATAATCCTTCACTTACAGAAAGGCTTTCTTCTCTTGCCCATCGTCGGGCTGTGGGGGATTTATCGCTTTTTTATAGGTACTTCCATGGCTTATGCTCTGAAGAATTGTCCAGTGTAGTTCCTCCACTTACGGTTCCTAATAGAGAAACTCGTAGTGCCGCGCGTATGCATTCCTATACGGTCCAACTGGACAGGCCCGAACTTTCCACTTTGTTTGTTCTTTTATCCCTAGAGTTTCTAGACTGTGGAACCTGCTACCCGCGGAGGTCTTTCCTTCCCCCAAATCTTCAAGTAATTAAATCCAGTGTCAACAAACATCCTCTTACCTTGCTAAAGATACCCACGGTACGTTAGTATTTAGGCTTTTAGCCTTCGTGGTTTGTCTAAAGATAAAAAAGATTCACACTGTTATGAATAAACATCTTATTTTAAAATACACTGTTCATGAACCTATTATATACTGTTTGTAATATTTATTGGGAATATAAAGAAAAAGACAGAAAAACCTACATTCCCGACTTCAACATTTTAAGATGGCGATCATAGAACATTCATACTGAAACAACGGGTGCTATTATGAAAATAAACAAAATATTGTTTATATATCCATCATTTGAAAACGATTTTTTCTACTCGCTATGGATGGTGGAGGGAGGATAACCATCTAAATATTTTAAAAAGTGTCCGTCGAAAAAAGCAACTTAACGTGGCGCCACAGTAGCCAGAGGAGATTTTTTAATCAATGAGCATGAATTATTAGAGTGAGATACAAAATGAAAAAGGACAGATAGATACAAAATAAAAAAGGAAAGAAATATCAAAATCCCTCCACTGGCTACTGTGGCGCCATCCCAATTTGCTACATTTCGATGGCCACTTTTTCAACTTGTCCGCCATAAAAGATGGTTATCCTCCCCTCCACCATCCATACTACTCGCATGCACGAAGTAGTTATTTTGAGCACAGCAAAACAAAAATAACAGCATATTGTGTTCCCCAATATATAAACAATATCATTTTAGAATTTTTAGTTTCTTTTTCTGTTTTAGATCGATTATTTTTTTCTAAATTAGGTTATTAAAAATAACTAAATCCAGTTCTGGTAAACAAGGATAAGGGACGCAAGGATCGTCCGGACGGCGCGGGCCGAGAAGGGGGATGCTCAGGCGACAATAAATCAAGACTTGGATTTAATTAAATCTTGCATTGAAGTTCCGCGGGTGGCCGTCGCCGCGCTGCGGTGTGCGATAAAGATAGAGCCGGCCGGAGCTGGTGCGCTCCGTATCTCTTGTCTTTTTACAGGACGAAGATAAGCCGGTATCGAACGCTTGTTACGATATATATGGCTATGTCTTCCATAGAGGATCCATTTAAAGATTAGTACTTGTTAATATACAGGTTAAACAACATATTATTTGCCATTTCTCCAGAATAAAATTAAAAGTTTATACAAATAATAAATAATAATAAATAAAAAACTTTTTAACAGAGACAACAATGAGACGAGCAACTAAATGTAAATAAATTATCCATAGAGAGATAGCTGCTGGGCCGTCCTTGTCTGTCTTCAAGGAAGGCAAACGCAGATGGCGCGTGAGTCGACTTTATCGTTTGCCCGCCAAATTCAAATTATATAGCTGTGCTATTTTTGCCCTTAATGTTAGGTACTTGTTTTTGTTTCCTATTTATATAAAATATTGGGGTTTAGTTCAATAATTACACACACCTTATTAAAAATGTCATTTATTTGGTTTTTATAAAGATTTTTTCTTACAGATAACCATGTCAATATTACCTTAAATTATCTGTTGAAAAGCACAAATTTAATATATACACTGGATCACTAATAAAAGTCAATATTCAAAGTCCAATTAAAGGTTAAAAAACCACGAAACACACTATAAATCACAGAAAATGTAAACAAACTGTCCAAACAAATCGGCCATTGAAAAATATCAAAACACAAATATCGAATAACATTTCGGCGTGACTGCCTGCGGCAACGTTTGTCAAGTTAAAAATATTCGATTCATGGTATATTTTTTTCTCTTAATTAGATGTGAGCCAAAAAGGACATTAAAGTTTACATGCCGAAATTGTAAACAATTTGGCAACCAGAGCAAAGCGATGATTGCCCCATCTACGATAGCCTGCCATGATGAAAGACAAAGATATATTTATTGATACTTGCGTTATACCAGAAAGAGATAAATACAATGGACAAATTGTTAGGACCAGTTACTCGTCTCATTCTTGTCTCTGTTTTTAATTTTATTCTGGACAAAAGCCAAATAGTATTTTGTTTAAATTTAATTTTCCAGAAAACAAATATAGCATAAAATAATATACAGGTTGTTACAAATTTAAGGGCCACCATTAGGATCTCGGGAACCGTAAAAGATACAGGGTTGGTAAAATTGAGGCAAGGTTGCGAATTTTGATGCTTAACAGTATTCCGTTTTAAAAATATAAATATTTGCCGTAGAAATTTTGCGAAACAATTTTAATTTTTTTCTTAGTTTATTTGAAGAGATATTTTAAAACAATTGTCACATTATCATTGCCACTCTTTTGGTCTATAAAATTAGGTCAATAAATTTTAAATCAGACGTTTCGTCCTGAAATCGCCATCATCAACTTTGTTTTTTTAATAGACGAAATATTTGGGTTTAAAACTTAATACCCATGAATATTAATTCGAAATCCAAAGACATATTACACCTTACATTTATACGATGTTTTTAAATGAAGCTTTTAACTTTATCATAGCCTGTCATAAAAAATATGCATACTTACATCGGACAAAGATTTTCCCGAATGTTTTAAATAAAATCCTAATTTTTAATGGCGACATTGTGTATGATGATATTTTGATTCGAAACGTCGCTTAAATGTAAAGTGTGATTTGTCGTTGGATTAGGAATTAAAATACGAGTTTACTAGGTTTAAAACCAAATAGTCCATCAAGTTGATGATGGTGCTTCAAAGACGAAACGCCGGATCTTTAATTTATGAACAATAACGTGATATTTGATTTAAAATATTATTTGAAATAAACCTAGAAAAAAATAAAAACTGTTTCGCAGACTAATACAATTAATTTTTTTTAACCAAGAACTATTGAAAATTACAGAAAATATTTTGGTACCGAGAAGAAGCAGTGGCGTACCATAGTTCACTTAGATTTAGTTCTGGTTAGTTCTCGCTCAAACACCAGTGCAAGAAATTAATAAAAAAACATTTATTTTTATATGAGTAACGTTTGGAAAACGACGATAAATTTTTATACAGGGTCTCCAGTACCCAACCAACAAACTTACAGAGGTGATTCTACACTAAAAATAGGAAAACAACTTCATTTAAACATATGTCCTAGGTTTTGAACTACTGGGTCTTAACATTTTTTAAAACTTATTGTTTTTTATAATAACTTTTATATAATTTATATTTTTTCTTTTTAATTTGGGAGACCCCTCCTATGCATTAGCATACATTAAAAAAATGAATTTTTACCATTATCGTCCATAAGGGGTTTGGAGTAAATATTTTTACGAAAAAAAATGATAAGCCACTGCATTTTTTAAAATTTTAATATTTTTTTAAATTCTCATTTGGTAAGGAACAAATTTATCCCCTATTTTTTTTATTTGATGTACTGATTTCGCGTAAATAAATAGCCATTTCTCGGCTGAATAGAATCCCTATCCAATTAAAAAATAAGTATAATAATGGTGATTTTTTACTGCAGAATTTAATAAAAGCGATACAAAATGACTTTCTAGGTGAGTCCCAGATCGTTGCTTTTGATATATTCAAAGCTTTTGACCAGGTCTGGCATGCCGCACTTCTTAATAAACTTCCCTCCTATAGTCTTTCAACTAAATTCTGTACTTGGCTCTCTAGTTATCTATCTGATCGACGTATATCAGTTATTGTGGACGGCCATTCTTCAATCTTTCACCAAGTAAATGCTGGAGTCCCTCAGGGCTTAGTTCTGGCACCAACATTGTTTTTCTTCACATCAACGTCCTTCTCTCGTCCACAACTAACTCCATTCACAGTTTCGCCGACGATAGTACCCTTCACTCCAGTTTTCAGGTTCCTAAACCCATCACTAAACCTGACTTGGAAAACAAACGCAGAGCGATGCAGATATCTCTTTCGCAGGATCTTAATTTAATATTGGATTGGGGCGCCAAAAATCTCGTCCATTTTAATGCATCCAAAACACAATCATGTTCCTTGTCGCGAAAAGAATTTTCAAATACTCATCCTCTACTTATGAGCGGCCAAGTTTTACAGAGCAAAGACATTTTTAATCTTGTGGGCGTCACATTTGAAAGTAACCTTAACTGGCATAAACACATTGTATCTATAGCCACGGCAGCTTCAAAAAGCTTGGATTGCTCTTTCGAGCCAAAAGTATTTTTCCGCTTCTAATTTATACACTTTATATGTGTCCCAAATCCGACCTCTCTTGGAATATTGTTCCCATATCTGGGGCATGGCGTCCCCCACAACCCTAAGCATTCTTGATTCTATTCAAAGAAGAGCTATTCGTCTCATTAATGATCCTTCACTTACAGAAAAGCTTCCCTCTCTTGCCCATCGTCGGGCTGTGGGGAATTTATCGCTTTTTTATAGGTACTTCCATGGCTTCTGCCCTGAAGAATTGTCCAGTATAGTTCCTTTACTCACAGTTCCTAACAGAGAAACTCGTGGTTTCGCGCGTATGCATCCGTATACGGTCCAACTGGATGGGCCCCGAACTTCTCACTTTGTTCGTTCTTTTATCCCTAGAGTTTCTAGATTGTGGAACCTGCTGCTCGCGGAGGTCTTTCCTTCCCCACCAAATCTTCAATAAATTAAGTCCCGTGTCAACAAACTCTGTCTTACCTCGCTTAAGACACCCACGGTACGTTAGTATTTAGGCTTTAAACCTTCGTGGTTTGTCCAAAGATAAAAAAAACTATGCCGAGAAATGGTTTTTATTTATTATTGCGAGAACCGTACATCAAATGAAGAAAAGTCAAAATATCAAATTTATAAGGGAATTTAAAAAATATTTTCCTTAAACCTCTTATTGACGACACTGGTGATTTTTTTTCTTGTGTGCCAGAACATGTCCTATGCAAAGGGAGCGTCCACTAAATTTTTAAAAATATCTAAAATGATATAAAAATTACTATAAAAAAATATATTTTTTTAATTTTTAACACCCTGTAGTTTAAAAACTAAGACGTTTAGGACATATGTTTATATACATTTATTTTCCTTACTTTCATTGTAGAATCACCCCTTAAAGTTTGTCGGTTGACTTACTGGACAACGCTGTTTAAATATGGATATTGTTTATACGTTACCCACCTTAGTAGCAACAGTTTAATTAATTGCAATTTTACCGTAGCAACACTATGTATCAAGCCATCAGATTAATAATTAATGCCCCAAAGTTACCCGATCGAGCCATATGTCTTCCGAGTACAATTGGTAAATTGTTCACTGACATATATATCATTCTGAGACCTCAAGAGAGGATGATGCATGGACCGGGCGGCCTCAATATATCTTCGCTCCTCTCGGCAGCTCCTTGTGCTCGGTTTGCTGCGACTCACACACACATTCCCCTGTGTAATTTATTCCTCGTATACCATCCCTTAGACTGTATCTATATTTTTATCGAGTCATATTTTGCTCTACAAAACTAATTTAATTTTTTTTCTCTAATTCATAAAACTAGAGCTGGCAAAAACCGGAAACAAACAAAATCGGTTAACCGAATATTTAAAAACCGGTATTAAAAACCGGTTTTTAAAACCGAAAACCGAAACCGATACACCGAAATCGGTTTTTCCTTGGACGGTAAAAAATGCATTTTATTGTCATTAGGAAAAAAATAATGTAATGCCATCATCTAAAAGGCATATTTTTGCCAAAAGCTTTTTAATGATGGATGCCATCATCCTAATTGGTGGCAATATTATGCCAACATCTTATACGCATTAAAAAGTCAACCCTATATAAACACTTAATTGCCAACAAATTTTACATGCAGGCGAATTGCCGGCAAGCATACAAAATGGCGGCATACCAATCCTGATTAAAGAAAGCACGCGTTTTTGTTGCAGGCAAATAAATATTGGATTTTTGAAGGCAAACCTTTAACGCATGTTCATACTTTTTAAACCATATTATTAACATTGGTATTTAACTAACATTAAAGCAATTTTTTGATCTGTTTTATTTATAATGGCAGCTAAACAACATTATTTTATGTTTTTTTACATAATTTAAAGGAAATGGCCTTTTCATAACATTTAATTGTTAAAAATCATGCAAATAAAAATTAGGTCAAACAAAATGTTTATTATGTATTTTGGAGCGAATAAAAATAAAATGATGGTAAAATTAGCTACGTTAATTTCGACCGAAGGTGACCGCTTTGTGCATTTGTTTTCTACGTGGTTTTCTAGCTTTTTAGTTTCTTTTTTAAAGAAAAGAGTTTTTAATAGACATAATTAAATGTATTCATTACCTAATAAGTGTGTGTTGTGTGATTAATTAGTGATGGCTAGTCGAGAAGGCAAGATATTCAAGTAGACTGTTAGGAACTGTAAACATTTAGTTTAAAACTTTATTAAAAATTTTAAAGACGTGTTAATAAAAAATATTATATATATTTAATAGTTTTTTGACATACCGATAGATGGCGTAATGGACAATAAACTACTACGTTTCTGCAATATCTTCGCTTTTTATCGTCTAAACCGTACCCATTAGACAAAAATAATACGAGAGCAGTCTGCGGTAGGTGATCTCACTTAGCTTTGAAAGAAATATCTTCGGCTAGTGTAAAAATCTGCATCTCCAAGTTGGACAGTGTTCCGAGAGATGGTACTTTGCATTGCAAGGAAATTGCATGCAGTAAGGAGTTTTTGCCGGCCCGGTCATCATTTTAGCTTTTAAGCTTGCTGCTTGGGAGTATCTGCATTTGCCCACTTTCGTGTCTTTTTGTTATCTTTTTGCCAATAACTTATTAATGATGGATGCCATCACTTTATCTGCAACACGTGGTCTAATAACGGCCAATTGCCCACTTTCGCGTCTTTTTGATACCTTTTGCCAATGCCTTGCCATTAAAGAGTGTTGGCAATGCCAGTAAATTAAATGTACAACGCCGGCAAAAAATGTTATATGGGTGGGTTGACACCCGGCACAATTAATTTAAACCCGTTTTATTACAATACTGGATTGTAATGTTAATAGGAACTTTTCTTCTAATAAGAACTTATTTTTAATAAAAAAAGCTGACTAAAGGTAAGTATATATATATTTATATTCGGAAACAACCTGTATATTTCCGAAAAATCTTTGTCTAAATTATGTAAAATACTAAAGTATTTCTATTTAAAAATCAGTCGTTCTACAAGCTCATCGAATTACGCAAATTTCGTCGAAAATCCTTAAAAGGGATAGTTTGAAAGTAGAGTTTTAAAATGCAGAGATCGGAGAGTGCTTTTTACCTCCGGACAAGGGGAAGTGAATTTACAATTCGACCGTCTGAAGCTCCTCTTACATCATCGCCAGCTGTCCATCCCCAGAGGATTTGTAAGTTGATTCCGGCCGGGGACGACGCCGCCGCCGCCTGCCGACGCTTCACCGACACTGTCGACGGACGCCGGAAAGGCTTGAATGTTTCAGATGGTCTTGTAAGGCATACTGGGAATACGGTTACTATTTTTTTAAGGCTTGGACATACGTCGTCAATATGTTTTAAAGTATACGTTTCTTATGCCCAAGGCGCCGTTCATACTGCCGTTTATATATCGCGACGTTATACAGGGTTGCAGATATGTTCTGTAGTTCGGCGGATTCATTTAATGGATGGTAATTATTTGGGTACACGCCAATAATTAAATTAAAAATAATAAAAAAAACTAACAAAAAAATTAAAACAAGTAAAAAGATAATTAAAAATCGACGTTTCGGTGGCAAATCTGCCACCGTTGTCAAGATAAATTGAATACAAATAATAAAAATAAAAATTAAATATTATTATTGTTTTAAATTTTAAAATTTTTATCTTTTAGGATATTCTGAAATCTCTTTGACATTAAATGTCAAATATGTTTGTTTGATTATAGTGTCATAGTGACATAGACAACTGATTGCTGGTGTATTTATTGTTTATATTTCAAAAAGGTGAATAGTTAGTTAATTTTTAGTCTTCCTCAAGATACTTCAGTATCAAGCAAAGGCAACCAAGTGTTATTTTAATTAACTGAAATTGATGCTACACAATTATCTTTATTTAATAATATATATGCACTTTCTTTGATTTTGCGTTTTTTAGAACAAGTATTCTTTGCTAAAATGCTCGAAGCATCCCAGTTTATTCTATGATTGTTATCAAATGCGTGTTGGCAGATTTTTGATTTATGAAATTCTGTGTTTTTAATGTATGATTTGTGAATGGTCTACAAGTTTCACCTATATAAAACCTATTGCATTCGCAAGGTGTATTTTATACAGGGTGTTTCTTATAGTATAGAAAGTAGCGAAGTTTTCGAAAAATAATTTTAAGTCAGTTGATTTTTTAATATCTTGTTCTTCTTCCGCTTCTGGATAGACCCTGGGCTGTCTGGCTGGCGGTAGTGGTTACGTTGATTCTTTCGCATCCTTTCTGTACAGGTAATAATTCAGGTTTTGAAAACATTTTAGGAAACCTAATGTTTAATTTCCTCTCTTTAGATAGGTTAACAAAATATGTTTTTTTATTGCCAGATACTTTTATCATTGCTAATTATACAGTCGTCCCCCTTTTAACTTCTAAACCGTTCGGTATATTTTGATGAAACTTGAAACAATAATATATAACCAAGGTCTGCATTTTTTGACATATCAGTGACATCTCTATATGTCAAAGTCACAGCTGGGCGCCAACGCAACCGCTACCGCCAGCCAGATAGCCGAGGATCTACCCGATAGAGGAGGGATGGCATACAAGAAAAAAAAATAATTTTTTACCTATGTTGTCCATGAAAGGTTTGGAGTACATATATTTAAAAAAAAAATGGTACGCAACCTTTTTTTTTGTTTTTGGTATAAAATGTTTCCCTTAAACCACTCATGGTGGAAACGATCGCTCCTATGATGTTTGATGGTTTTAAACGTCATGTTTTGACTGGTGTTCAATTATTAAGAGATACAGACGCCCAAAAATTAAATTAGAGTATTTTTTTGGTTAATACTGCAACTCAATAATAATATAATTCTTGAAAATGTCGCAAAAGGTAGTAGAAAAAAAACATACATTCCTCCTGGAGTGTGCCTTTTCCTCCCCTGGATGATTGCATCAAACCATGCCCGGGAGGAAAAGTAATACATTTCTCCCTTGTGATGTCAATACCTATTCCTTTCTAGAAAGTAAATTTTCATTGCATACCGGGTTTAACAATATATCTGTTTTCCTCTAAAATTCCTAACACTCTGTGTATTATAAAAAGATGTTTATGTCAAAAAAATTAGATAATAATTTGTATGAGGGGTGATTCATTTAGAGGTACTATTTCTAGTAGGTATTAGCTTTGTTCGCGGGTTCGATTCTGAACCGGTTCTGGGACTATTCGCATGCGCAGTGAAAAAAAGCAGCGTTCGCGGTTAGTAACATCCTGAATTTTTAGTAACAGTTCTGTGTTCGCGTGTTACAATGGAATCAGTTCGTTACCGGTTCGTAACCTGATTAGCAGTCCTGGGATTTTTGTTGGAACTAAAAGTTCAGTTCGGAATTTCATGCGCATTTTCGACATGGTCAGCTGTTTTCTGTTTTTGTGGTACAGAAAGGGGTTCAAATTTAAAACTGTCATGGTATTTGTGTACAGTAATGTTTGTCAATTTATCGTGAAAAGACTAAGCCCCCGGCACAACGTCTAAAACTTGTTTAACTGTGTTATAAAAATCATAATTCTCCGAAGAATGTGTGTTCATGCGCTTTGGGCAACTTATGGTCCACGTATAATCGGCCTATTGAGCCGACTATTCGCTGTACAATCACAAAAATTTAAACTCCAATTTTTATTATTGGATAATCCTTGACCAAATAAGCTACATCCAGCACGTAGTGCAGAAAATATACCGGCAGTAGCTGCGAGTGTGTGGACTCTTTGTTTGACCTCCGAACAGTGCGGACGTGCGTAGAGGACTACAAAGTTCTTCCTGGAGTGGCGGCTAGAGGTGTCGTCCGAACGTTTTTTACCTTCGGGGATCAAGGAAAGATTCACGCTAAATTGAAGGCATCTTTCTTCTGGATCTAAGCGCTGTGAGCGAGGATTCCTATAAGCTGATGGTATCCTGTTTGGTGGTGAACACGAGGTATTTCTTAAATGGCGGGAAATAGATGGGCGTGCTATGGGAACTGTCAGTAGTGAAAGTGAAGGGTATACGTAACATCCGTAGCAGATCTTGGTTTGACAGCCGACAATTTATGCATTGCATCGATTGTTGAATTATTTGTTTTCTTTTGGAATTTCTGGGAGCTACGAGCTCGATTATCCAGATTTTCCACCGTCGAAGCCCTGGAAAGCATAGTCCGGAAGGGGAGAGCTGGTGGATTGGACCTGAAGGGACCAAAACCAAGAAAAAAATAGAAATAGCTGCGAGTGTACGCGATGATGCTGACGAATGGATTTGGCGCTCGGAAATTGGAGCTTAAGAACAGATCATGTTAGGCGCAGTCAAGGCCAACATTTGAAAGGCATAATCATTAAAAAATAAATGCAAGATATAGTTCTTCCGTGTGATAATAAAGTTATTTTTTTTATTTATTTTTTTAAATTTTTTAAAAGTACCTCCAATAAATCACCCATTATTAAAATATTATCGTCAAAAAATAAAATTTACAACCCCATATTTATTGGGACACGTTCGATTTCAGCGCGGGTGGTGTCGCAATTGTTATTAAAGCCATTAAAGTAGTATGCACGCGGACGACAATAAGGCTGACACAGCCCGGGTCACGTGACCGGTCGTGGACATCGTTGATTGGCCAAATCTCAACAAAATCACGTCACGATACAAAGTTATATTTATCAGCACTATCTTACTATAGTCGACTATCGAGTTAAGTTTTTGGACTTAATGATTAGAAATATTTTATGTTAGTAATATTTCTGAAATATACAATTTTGTATATACAGGGTGCGACATAAAAATTTCATTTTTTTCTTTAAAAAAATGTAATATAGGCTATTACTACGTTTATATCGAATAGTTCAAGTTGGCTTGAAAACAAAGCGGCTTTGAAGCATTTTTTTTTAAATCTTTGGACAAGCCACGAAGGCTAAAAGCCTAAATACTAACGTAGCGTGGGTGTCTTAAGAGAGGTAAGAGGGAGTTTGTTGACACGGGACTTAAATACTTGAAGATTTGGGTGGAAGGAAAGACCTCCGCGGGTAGCAGGTTCCACAATCTAGAAACTTTAGGGATAAAAGAACGAACATAGTGAGAAGTTCGGGAGCTTGTCCAGTTGGACCATATAGGGATGCATACGCGCGGAACCACGAGTTTCTTTGTTGGGAACCGTGAGTGGAGGACCCACTAAACCCACGGTTTTAAGTATATTTTTTTTTAACGGTTTTAAGTATATTTTTTTTTTTTTTTTTTTTTTAGGACACGGACTTATAACAGTAAGACTACTAGAGTCTCCTCAAGATTTAAAAGAGGTTGCAACCCGAACTTTGTATAAGCAACGAGCTGACCTATCTAACTTATAAATTTTCTCTGGAAATATTTTGACCATACCCAAAGGCTGGACCAAGAAAAGATACAGAAGGCATTAAAAGAGAAGCAAAATAAAACTGCTTAAATATTAAAAAAAAACGAAGATGAATTGATAGATATTATTATTTGTTGTTTAGTCACTATAAGATTATAAATATAAAAAGCAAATTGTCAAAATGTTTTTTATTGTTAACGTATCTAACATTCAAGCCATAATTTAACTATACTTTCTAAGTGCTCCACTAGCCCCATACCCTTGCCCAACTTACCTCACCTATGGGGTACGTTGGGCATACTTGACTATCTACATTAAAATAGATGTAGCTTCCAAATTAGGCTTATTAGAAAGAAATTACTATGGACACTATTAATAAGGAATAAATTGCTAATCCATCAGTATGCATTATATGCCATTAAGACTTATTTTTAGCCCTACCCTAATGCAAGGTCTAATTGTGCTTCAAATATACCAGGCGACCAGTTTGAAACTTCAAATTTTACAGGATTATTTTCTGACTCTAATATATATTTTTTTTTAAATAAGTCGTCGTTTTTCCCATCACTTGCTTTATTGTTTCCCTCCGCTTCGCGTCGGGAGACAACACAACATCGGGCTAAAATCTAAAGCGTTATTCCTTGTATAATAAATAACTCTTTTTATTAACTTTTACATACTTACCTTACTAAAAATATACCCTAACCGACATTAAAATGTGGTAATTTTATTTTAAAATTGTATCAATTTTAAATTTTAAATAAACAACATTTTTACCCTTATGTGCATAACCTCGATCTTTACGAAACCTAAAAATCCGAATTCAATTAAATTTCAAGACGTGGGCATCCAATTGCGCCGAGAAAGACCAACAAAAACGAAATTAAAATATTTACAAAGCCGAGAACGGAATCAAATGGGTTTTCTTTGAATGGCAAAGAAGGGCCTGGACGACCGGGCACATGCAGAAAGGAACTGATTGTTTAAAGAAATACCAAAAAGGGACGCAGTTTGACAAATTCGGTTTGCATTCCGAGACGTAGTTTCCGCGTGAGTTGATTCTTTCCACAGGGATTACGAAGATTTATCATTTGGAATGCTCAGGGCTGTGTTGTATATCCAGAAGAAAAAAAACACACAAAAACATACAAAAACTAGGTAGAACGTCAAAATTTGCCAAACTATACAGTGTGTCCACGATAAGGATCCTAAGCATGGGAATCTCAGTACCTATTGGAGATACAGCTTAGGTTAAATTAGGAAAAAGTGTTTTTAAAGCTTATTTACATGCCGTTTAAAAACTTGAAAAATTTTCATGGCCTGCTGAGATATTTGGCAAAAACAAAAATTTTGACTATATCGATTTTATTTTTTCTGACTTTATTTGAAGAGATATAAAAAAACTAATAACACTTTTTCATTGGCACTTTTTAGCTACTACATGATGGTATTTTTAGATTTTATACCCGACGTTTCGTTTTCAAGAAACCATCATCAACTTTATATTTTTAAATGGCTCGAAAAAAAAAGTACACCCTGTATCTGATCCCATTTTTTATTTCAAATTCAACGATGTATCACATGTCATATTTTAATTTTTAGTTAAAAGAAAAAATGCATTTTTTCTATTTTCTTAAGTTATTTTTAAGTAGGCCTTGCAAACAAATGCTTGGACGTTAATACCTGTTACCGTAACTGCAACATAATTTAATATCATCATAAAATAGTATTTGTCCTTATAACCCTGCTTGTCGAATTGTTGTTTTTAAAACATTTGTTCTTATTGTTACTGTTGTCTCTATTATTGTTTATTGGTGAATAGCTAATATCTTATTGTATTGTTACGGTCCAATATGCAGGATGGCCATTATAGCTATGAAGATAAGTTTGACATGCTAACAAGCTACATTTTGTGTTGCAAAAATAAATGAAGGTATCATTTCTGCGGTTAATTAATTATGGTAAATACATAGACCTGGTATTTTAGTTCCTAAAATTCCACACCACATATTAAACCCAAGACGTTCTTGATGTTTCGAAATTTTCTTAACACGCGGATTTTGTTGAGCCTAGTAATGCGTATTGCGTATAAAGACAACAGTAACAATAAGAACAAATGCTCTAAAAACAACAACTTGACAAGCAGGTTAATAAGGACAAATACTATTTTATAATGATAATTATTTATGTTGCAGATACGGTAACAGGTATTAACGTCCAAGCATTTGTTTGCAAGGCCTACTTAAAAATAACTTTAAAAAATAGAAAAAATTGCAATTTTTCTTTTAACTAACAATTAAAATATAACATGTGATAAATGGTTGAATTTGTAAAAAAAATGGAATCAGATACAGGGTGTAGTTTTTTCGAGCCATATAAAAAAATGAAGTTGATGATGGTTTCTTGAAGACGAAACATCGGATATAAAATCTAAAAATATCATCGTGTAGTAGCTAAAAAGTGGCAATGAAAAAGTGTTATTAGTTTTTATATCTCTTTAAATAAAGTCAGAAAAAAATAAAATCTATATAGTCAAATTTTCGTTTCTGCCAAATATCTCAGCAAGCCATGAAAATTTTTCAAGTTTCTAAACGGCATGTAAATAAGCTTTAAAAAACACAACTTTTTCCTAATTTAACCTAAGCTGTATCTCCAATAGGTACTGAGATTCCCATGCTTAGGATCCTTATCTTGGACACACTGTATATTGGAATTATTGAAATATTAATATATTTAGTAGTAATAAAAATCTAAACAACCAAATTAAAAAAAAGTTTAAGGTTCACGCCCGATTGCATGTAAACGGTTTATTTAACAACAATTTACAAAAAAAAGCTATTTTGTAAAAATTAATTTTCTTTAAGAATGTGTATTGGTAAACTTTTTCAGATCAACAATTTGTGACTTTTTAATATTAATATTAAAGGCTCTTACTTTTACAATATTTTTTCTCTTTTATCATCATAACTAATAGCTTTGTTCGCGGGTCTAGTAATGAACCGATTCTGAACCAGAACCGAACTGATTTAGAATTGTTTTAAAGCGCATGTCTAGTTATTTATTAGTTCGGAATTTTTATTTACCGCGAACGATTTTCTATACAGCTGAGGATGTATTCTAACCTAGCCTTTTGGTTAGGATTTTTCATGGTTAAATTGGATACTACACAAAAAAATTAAATTCATACAAAAAGGTAAATTGTTATACTGTCGAAAGCCACTTGAGGTCTCTCGGCGGCAGACGAGGGATTCCCTGCCTCCTCTCGTTTTTAACATAAGTATACAGGTTCAGTTAAATAACATAACATATAGGCAATTAGTGTATTCCTTTTACCTTGTAGAACTGTTCTGAACCGTTCTCTGAACTGTCAATAGTGTCAAGAACGGTTCTACAAAGTGAAAAAATGTCAAAAAATTGTAAAAGGAACACTTATGGTGTCGTTCTGGGCGCTTCTGGAGCATAAAAGGAATACACCAAATGTGAGGAAAAAAGACAATCTAACTAAATCCCGGCATGTAAACATGCGTGACTAATAGTGCTTGTTTTGTTATTCTATTGCTTGCCGATGAACCAAACAGCGTTGCTCATATTGTATGTATTTAACTAAAGATAAAATTCAAACAACAAGAAATGGTAAATTCTTGTAATATTGTCTATATTTTTTAATTAATTCTTTATTTATTTTATGGCATACATACATTCATACGGAATACAATTAAAAATCCTTTGTTTATATACGCTCAGAATCACAAAAATATAAAAAAATACTCAACAGGTATATTAACCCGCATAAAAAGTGGCAGAAACAAATAAATTGTAATACAACGGTTTATTTCTGTACCACAAAAACAGAAAACAGCTGACCATGTCGACAATGCGCATGAAATTCCGAACTGAACTTTTAGTTCTAACAAAAATCCCAGGACTGCTAATAAGGTTACGAACCGGTAACGAACTGATTCCATTGTAACCCGCGAACACAGAACTGTTACTAAAAATTCAGGATTTTACTTACCGCGAACGCTGCTTTTTTCACTGCGCATGCGAATAGTCCCAGAACCGGTTCAGAATCAAACCCGGGAACAAAGCTAATATTTTCATAGTACCGTTAGAAAAAACGATACTTTTTTGCTCAGTCTAATAGGCATGTGCTAGCTTAATATTTTGGCATAAAGCATCTGCAGTTTCTCTAAATGCCATCAATTACTGGACACCGCTGTACAATTTAATACAAAAACATAAAGTTTTATAGTTGAAAAATAAACACATTCTTGATTTTTTTAAAAATAAAACTGTAAAAGTTTTTGATAAAATTAAATAGAATTCAAAGTCGCCTCTTACCATCCTGAGAGGGTTAAAACATGGCCGTAATCCAAAGAGGAGGAGGCTATTAGCAATTGTAATACGTGTAAAATAGGTCTTATCGGCAATCCAGACACATTTTCTATCGGTGTTAGGGTGGACGGTCGCCTGGCAACCGGTCAAAGGCTACTACAATTACAACTTTCATTTAAATAGGCTTAGTGGACAGCAAAGCTGAATGTTGTCGTTAAACCGGGGTGGCAAAAAAGAAAAAAGTTTTAAATTTATATTGATAATTTTTGTTTTCTGAATATTGAAATAAAACTCGGTATATAGGGTTTTTTGACATCAATTATTGAGATCCGGTATCAATTTTTATGAGTCAACAAGAGGGCTTTACCTACAATACTTCAAATTTCCAAAAAATTTCGCAACTTTTTGTGCTATGCTGTATACAGGGTGTTCATTTAAAAACTTTCCACTCAAGTTATCTTCGAAACGAGACAGATTTGAGAAAATCGCCGAAACACGTCAAGATATTTATTGAGGGGGAACGTTTTTTACAAAAATTGGACGGCGCCCCTTTAACCCCTGAACCACCAGGGCCACCACCCCAAAATTCTTAAATAAGAAGGCGGGTCGAGTGATACATCATTTTAAAGCTCCTGACGAGTACTTTATAACCCTAGAATATGAAGTCAATATCTTCACCTATTACAAAATGGCGGTACTTTAAAAATTACCTCAATGCCTGATTTGGATGGTCATATTTCCGAAACTAATAAAGTTAGATGTACCTAATGTGGTATTTTCTTCTAAGCCCTATGTGTATGTATGGTTGCCGCATTATCAAAAAACAGCCACGCAATTTAATTTAAAAATAATGTATAAAACATAAAAAAACGGGGTTTTAAAAGGTGAAAATCAAATATTGTGTGGCACTTTAGCTTTAAATCAAGAATTGTATGCAAAAGAAGGGGGAATATAGTGAAAATAAGCTTAGTTCAAATTTGAACTTTGATGATGAATATCTCGAGAACGAAACGTTTCAGCCAAAAAATATTTCAGATTCGTGAGCAGCACCCCAAAAACCCCCTTATCCAAAATTTCGTTAAAATCGGAGTTGCCGCAGGTTTCTAGAAAATTACCAACCTTTTTTTAAACAAGTTTAACACCCGGTATCTTGGGAACGAAGAAGGAGGAATTTGCGGACCCATGTTTACATAACCTTTTTTCTTATTTTCAATGGTACCACCCTGTATATCCCGTAAAAACAAATCGTTTAGCCTTCACTTATCATCGTCAACAAATAGCGAAAATCTAAATAGTAATAACGCACCGACTTTTCCTCATTTAATACATTTCCTTCGCAAATAAATCAAAATAATTACGCACCGACTCAAAGCCGTTTCAAACGAATAATTACAGCCATTTATTTGACATGTTTGAGTAAATTTTGTAGAGTTTCACTCAGAGACAAGAGATTTACAATTGCGTAGACAATAAATGACAATCAGTAGCTTCTTGCGCTTTAATGAGAAATTGTTAGAAATCTTTATCGGAAACACCGAGTATTGCCGAGGGTAGTTTTAAAGATCGCCCCTGTTCCACATGATGGTAAGGATCCCCGCGATAAAGTTAAAATATGGTAAAGATTCAGTAGCGGCCGAATATTTCTTAATATAGGTCATGTTTAACTTCATTTCACTTGTTTTTTTACAGGATATTCGGAAAGATGTCGATAATCTACTGAAAACTCGTAAAAATGGTATATTGTGTCCCTATTTTAACGAGTCTACCACGATTCTTCGTACCTCCATATATGGAAGCGACGTTTTAACCCATCCTGTCAATGTGAAATGTGTCAGGTGTCGGACTGGGCAAACGCGTCACTTTTTTGACGGACAAGTTTACCACAATATTTTACATGAAATTTCTAAACATTGTGCAAAAAATCGTACGTGTTACAGTCATCAAACCATAAGACCCATGGACATGTTTCGGGTAACGGAATGGGTGTTTAATTTAAAAACTAAATTAAACTTTAGGTAATTGTTTACAAACCAGACGCATTATTGATTTCTATAAAATTTGTTTAACGGGGGTTTTTAGGGGCGCTGATTACGAATCCGAAAGACTTTTTAGTCGAACACGTCTGATTCTCGAGATATTCATTATCAAACTTAAATAAAATAGTAACCCGAGAGTAAACTAAGTTCACCATATTCCCCTTTTCTTTTTGCACGCAATTCTTGAGTTATCCGCTAAATTGACACTTAAAATTTGCTTTTATTAACTTGGGTTGTAACTATCTATCAATCTATCCATCTGGCTGCCTATGTAACGGAATCTTTGAGCCTAATTTTAACCAACTTCCAGCTATTCGATTTCTTTGAAACTTTGCACACGTATTAAGGACCCATGACAATGCAATAATCTGCAAACAGTATCCCGTTATCTTTTTTGGATCGCCAGGAAAAAAAAATTCCATTATATTATAAAAACAACACCTAGGATGCCATCTGTTGGAAAAATTTCAAACTTTGCTATTAAATGAAGAAGAAATTTTTAGTTTTTTACACAATTTGGTTAGTTGCACCATTGGTGTTCAATTTTTATGAACAATAAAAATTAATAAGTTCTTTTACACAATTGGGTTAGTTGCACCATTGGTGTTCAATTTTTATGAACAATAACAGTTAATAAATGCCGTTAACACGCTTTTATTAACTTGGGTTATAACTATCTGGCTATGTAACGGAATCTTTGAGCCTAATTTTAACCAACTTCCAGCTATTCGATTTCTTTGAAACTTTGCACACGTATTAAGGAAACATGACAATGCAATAATCTGCAAACAGTATCCCGTTATCTTTTTTGGATCGCCAGGAAAAAAAAATTCCATTATATTATAAAAACAACACCTAGGTTGCCATCTGTTGGCAACATTTCAAACTTTGCTATTAAATGAAGAAGAAATTTTTAGTGGGTTGCAATATATTGGCAACAGTCCAAACATTGCCTGGATTGCCATCTGTTGGCAAAATTTCAAACTTTGCTACTTAATGAAGAAGAAATTTTTTAGTGAGTTGCAATCTGTTGGAAAAAATTTTAAAATTTGCCACTCTTGTTCAGTTAAAAAATTTTTCGCCATTTGTCAAGAGTAGCAGAAACTAAAAAATGAAAAATAATTAATAGTTTAAAAAAACTAAAAAAACACGCTTTTATATGCAACCGAACTAAAAATTAGAAAATAATTTTTCATTAAAAAAAATATTGTCATTTCATAGTAAAAAGCGTGGGGTGATAAATATATTAAATGTTATAATTATTATATTTGCAAATATCTATGATGGAAAAGTTATGAAAAAATAGTAAAAATGCACCCCACGCTTTTTACTATGAAATGACAATATTTTTTTAATGAAAAATTATTTTCTAATTTTTAGTTCGGTTTGCATATAAAAGCGTGTTTTTTAGTTTTTAAACTGCCAATTTATCCTTTCGGCGAAAAACCGCTAACAGAAATAAGCATTTAAAGATCTCCGCCGGGTTCCTCATGCTTTATCACAAACTCGGCCGCGCTTTTTGGCGGCTTGCGCCACAGTGATATCGGCATGCTTTGTCGGGTTTGACTAGTTCCGAGAATAACGTTTAATAATTTCACCCTAGATATTGGTTCTTTTAGTTGACCAATAGGATTTCTAAATTATGGAAGCCATATTTGTTTTAATTTGTTTTCTGTATTTTTATTGGTTTAACCATTTTCTTTTCTTTGGATCCATCCTCTATTTTAGTTTCTCTCCCCAAAACTCATATTTCAAAATTCAGTGTCTACTGGAGACCTCTAACGTAACATCGTTATATATGTTCACCCCAAGTGTCAGTCAGACTCCCCCAAGTGTGTCTACCCGGAGACCGCTTAAGTAGTAACAAAAGGTTACATCTCGCGCTCAAGTTTGAAGAAAAAGAACGCCAGGGTTCTTTTCACCCCCAAAGTGTAGATTAAGATTTCTACTCATGTAACAAGAGGTTACTTTTTCCACGTTAGTTTAAGAGAACGTAAGGGTTTCTCTTAAAGTTTCAACCCCAAAAAGTGTATTCGGGGCTTTCTCAAGTAACATAAGGTTACAAACATTACGTAATAGACTAGTCAAAGGACAACTATTACAAAAAGAACGTCAAGGTTCTTTTAACCAAGTACTTATCAAAAAGTTTTTCTTTCTTGCTATTCCTAGCTGTTTTGTGCAAACTGTTTGACAAATTGTCTTAGAGAAGACATTCCGTGAAAACGCCAAGGTTTTCTCAAACTTTCATATTTTAACTCTTGTTCCCGAGCATTACAACATAAAATAACACCGCAGACCAAATGTCTTGAGACTTTCAACAGATATACTGTACAATAATTGTAATAGTGATTTAAAGTGAATGTGCTGTGCAGTACTGGACAAATTTACTGACAATAAACTGTAAGGTAATTTAGAAATAAGATTTTAAAGACTTTTCCTTTATTTAGTTGAACTCACCATTATTTATCAATTTATTTTTGCTTTAAATAAAATTTAATTGTTTAAATAGTAGTTTTTCTGTAACAAATTTAGCTTAGAAAGTTCCTACTCTAAATAACAAATCATAACTAAAATATAGAACCACCCTGTGGACAAGCCACATCGAAATTAGGAGTGGTTAGTTTAAAGAAACTGCCACCCCTGAGAAAGTTGGATTGGTGTTGAAAGAAACCCAGTTTACCTTAACGGAAAGATGGAACCGTTATCGATTACTTACGATCAGTGAACAACAAAGTCGTTTATTTCGGAAACTAATTAGCAACTAAAAAGCAACAAATTCTGACGTTTTTTTAACATCGCCTGTTTTTCCAGGTTTAAGCTCCGCTACTGTTCGTCTTTCCTTATATAAACATATTCCTCTATGGGCGTAAAGCTCGATCGAGAAGCCGGTAAAAGCTTAGAAAGCCGGCTGAAAGCGCGCTGTTAATTAATAATTACCTGGCAGCTTGCTCTTCCTTTGCCTTAGTCCGTTCCACCGTCAGAGAGGAGGTTCGCAATTAGTTGCTGATTTAATTAACAGTTTGCCGCACCGTTACTCGCGTCTAATTTAATACGCGGCTCGGCTCTGGTAACAAGTTTTAAAGTTCGATATTTTGGCAACTCTGGCCATTCTATTTTAATTATCGGAAGAGTGCTAGCAGCTATCACCCCAAAATAAATGCTCTGTTTGGCATAACATAAACATTATAACATTTTTTTTACTTTTTCTGTCAAAAAACCGTTTGGCAATATCAGTGTAATTCAGAGTGGCTTTCCAGTGAGTTAGGAAACACCCTGTATTTCTTAATCTTAATCGAAGACACCCTGTATACGCAACGTCATAAACTTCTTTGTCAATTATTCGTCCTTATGTCACACCTGAAACACAGTGAATTTCCGGCCGAGGTGAATTCACGTTCGACGGCACACTTCTATGGCAACCTTTGGCCTCCGAAGAGCATCACCAAGGTGACACACAATGAAACACCCCAATTCGCAATTACGGAGGTCTGCCGCCGACGTGGGGATGCTCTCTGGCTACGTCTTATTAGGGACTTTAATTTTATCTTTTCAAAGTCTCACTTGCCGTGTGCTCGGGTTCGTTAAGTTTGTTGCTGAAAGGTACAAATTGAACGTAAGGTTAAAGGTTTGATAATGCTTTTGAAGCTGGTTACTATACAGGGTTGTTAAACAGCGTTGAATTCAGGGAGCTGGCCCGGAGGGATAATCCTCACTGGAGCAAAAAAATCTGCCCCGTAGAAATTTGGTGTCAAATAATAAGTATGAATGTAATCTTAAGGGGCGCAACTAGGATTTTCAAATTATTTTATCCAAAAACTAAGACATGGAACCCACACCATATACAGGTGTCTCCGCTAACTAATGGTTCACAAGGAACCACAGATTCATTATGTTAAAATATTAAGATTTAAGCAAACACACACACACAAATATATATATACAGTGTGTGCAAAAAGTCCGGAACCCCTTAATAATTCGCAAATGCGCTCATTTATCGAAAAGTCTTCCAAATAAAGTTTATAGATATATTTTAGATCTTTTTTATATAAATTTTTTTTATATTTTTTTTTATATAAAAATATGTTTACATGTACAGGGGGCATCACAAAGAAGATATAGACACAAGTTACCTTTTTTAAATGGAATTCTCCACAAAATTTTAACATGCTTTTGTGTAACATATGCTATACCTAAACTCACTAGTTTAAAAGATACAAGGGTTTAAAAATATATAATGTAAATATTTATTAACTTTTAAAATATGAAAACACTTATTAATAAAAACAGAATTGACACAAAAATAACTTGTAAACACTTAAGATATTTAATTAAATGTTGGAAGTGACCTCCTTGAACAGCTTGACAATGTGCTACTTTGTAATAAAAAGCATTTGTAACATTTTGTAGCATATTCGGAGTAATGTTTTCACATTCTCTTCTTATTCTTCCTTTTAGTTCATTGATATTTTCGGGTCTTGTCAAATAAACCCTATAAAGGTCAGGGCTTCTTGCTGGACACTCAATTTCGCCCCTTCTGCGGATCCATCGGCTGGGAAAAGTTGTATCTAAAAATCGTCTAACATTTAATCCAAAATGAGGGGGGTGCCGTCCTGTTGAAACCACATGATTTCAAAGTTATGAAGTGTCCTTATTTCTGGTAATATTTGATTTTGTAGAAGTTCAAGATATAGTGCTGCATTTAAATTTTCCTCAAATGGCCCTATTATTTTATTATTAATTATACCGGCCTAAACATTAACTTTTTCCGGATATTGGGTATGTGCTTCACGCATCCAATGAGGATTTTCATCATCCCAATATCTGCATACGGTGCCGTTTAGCATAAATGTTGATTCATCAGAAAATAAGATATTTTGAAAGAAAAATCTATTGTCATCATATTTTGGCATCATAATTTCACAAAATTCTATTCGGCGACCAAAATCGTCTTCAAATAGTTCCTGTACCAACGTAATTTTATAGGGATGAAACTTATTACCTTTAAGAACATTTTTGACTGATGAAGAACAAACATCTGATTCGTTGGCAACTTTACGCAATGACAAATTTGGATCTTCTATGAAATGTTGTAATATTTCTAAACTCTTTTGTTCGTTGCAAACTGTCTTTGTCCTCCCCGTGCGTTGAAGATCTTTGCAATTTCCTGTTTGTTGGAATCTTCTAATTGTTCTGCTTACTGTAGACTTTGAGATTGGCGTACGCTCTGGAAAGGTTGTATTAAAAAGATCTCGGGTTTCTTGGTAAGACCGCTCGCGATCCCCAAACCCTCGAATCATAAGAAGCGTTATTCTCTCTTTCTCAGAAAGTGCCATGACTAGTTATTTTAAATAGTTTAACTAACAACTGCTCAATAATTACCAAACGTCACTTATACATGTCATACATACCCAAAAATGTTACTATGTAAATGTAACTAGGTAAATATTGTAACAGGTGAAAATAAAAACTATCGATAAAATACTTTTTTAAACCCTTGTATCTTTTAAACTAGTGATTTTAGGTATAGCATATGTTACACAAAGTCATGTTAAAATTTTATGGAGAATTCAAAAATACAATAAAATATACACCACTCCATTTAAAAAAAAGGTAACTAACTATTCAAAAGTTAATAATAAGGAAGATACAGAATACTTTTTTTTAATATAACTCATAAATAATTATGTATTTCTTGAAAATGGCGCAAAAGGTAGTAGAAAAAATAATATACAATTCTCATGGAGTAAAGTTCTTTCTTGGATGATTGCTCAACCAAACCATCCCCGAGAGAAAAATTGGCACTTTCCTCTCTCATAATGTAAACAACAGTTTCAACGAAATCAAGGTGCCAAGCAAAATAATTGTATTTTCTATGTCAAAAAAAAACATAGAAACAAAAAAAATATTATGTGCTTATTTTTTTTGCGTATTTTTTAAATTTATCCAAGCTAAAGTCCTTAACAATATAAATTTTCAATGAAGGCCAGAGTATCATACGGCAAGTTCACTTGAAAATCATTAAAGTTGAGAAAGAGATTTATCATGTTATCAACAATGAAAAGTGGAGATTCATCCATCAACAAGTTTCTTTGTTAGCGACGCGAGAGGTGTTGGTTACGTCACTTCCTGTTGTTATCAATCTGATTGATGAACCGGATCCAATCGATCTTCTTGGCTGGTGTTTGCCATCTTTTACTCATTGTGTTCCTTATTATTAACTTTCGATGGTTCAAAGCGCGAGAGAGGATTTACTTTATTTTTATTAGGAATTAGGACACAACTATTTATTAAAAAAAGTTTGTTTTTAATATTTAAATAAAATTGTGAGTATTTATTTTTGGTACATATATTCGTTTCGATATGTTGATAAGTAAATTAATATGAAAATAAGTTAAAGTAAAAAGCTATTTTAAAATCAAGTTTTTATTAAAATACTAACAAACAAGAATAAAATAAATTTTTCCTTTTACACTTTTACTATTAAATAGGCGCGTTCTGCAATCACCTTTCAGATGAGAGGATATTTTGTTAACGTCATTTCAGATGAAACGAAGCGATGGGCAATTAATGAACGCAAATAAAACATCCAGATGAAAATACATAACCTCGTTTTTTCACTTTGCTGGGATTCAAAGTCGGTCTATATAGGGTCGCGACATTCGGCCATATTGCTTTGACGTGTTATGACGTCACATCTCTCATTTTTCGGCCATGTTGTTCAGCGCCAGAGATATACAGTTTATTGTATTAGTAGAACAACAG
This sequence comes from Listronotus bonariensis, assembly GCA_014170235.1. NCBI lineage: Eukaryota > Metazoa > Arthropoda > Insecta > Coleoptera > Curculionidae > Listronotus > Listronotus bonariensis. The sequence goes on along the minus strand of JACEGR010004617.1, from coordinate 59,036 downwards.
TTTACACAACAGTTTTTAATTATTATTAAGTTGTAAATTCTTTTACTTTAAATAAAAAACATTTGGAATTACATCTTTCAACAAATATCACTTTTAAAACAATGCAAAATGAAATGCGTAAATTCTAGACGCCACTGGATTGATCATCAGCTTTGATTTTACCCAGTCTTGCCAACTTTTCTCAGTGGAGTGCCCTTCCTTGTGTCCCCGACCTCGAACCGCCTAAAAGTTGAGGATGTGTCGCAACCTTATAAATATAAACTAACCTTGATTTTTATCCATTGTTTATATTTTAAAAAGATATTAATTAAAATAATTACAAACACCATCCGTTTCTTTGAAAAAATTCTTGATTACTTTGTTCTTTTCCTTTCTATGGCGGTATTTAGTTGAACCAATTAAAGTCCTGCTGCCCCTAACTTTAAATTTTACTTTTAATGAAACCGAAGCCAGTGTAAAGCAGCATCAACGTTATAAAGTAGTCCTTTATTTGGTAATTGCTAACATGGGGATAAGGGCTGTAATATTGGGGCCTTAGGGCTATCTACATCAATAACCCGGTCAGGGAATACATAAAAGCGGTTGCACAAATTAAAAAAATAATAAGCAATAGTATATTACATTACAAGTGTGGAAAATGACTAATTTCACACGAGTGGGAATATTGTAGCACAAGGCGTTAGCCGAGTGCGACAAACCCACGAGTGTAAGAAAGTCATTTTCACAAAAAAAAATAAAGTTTGTTTTTACAGAAAAAAACAATTAAGAACTTTGCAACTCTAGGGAGATTTTTACTTTGTAACACTAATGTGATATGTACTTTTCCTCACAGCTATATTATACTGTTGCAATATTTTTACATCAAAAATCACCTACCTAGAAGCATTATATAACTTTTATCATTTTGGAATTTTAAAAGGCCCTCACTTAATAAAAATTGTATGATTTGGTTAGGTAATAACGGTAATAGTTTAATACGGTAATTCCGATTAAACAACTAAAAAATCAACTTTTTTGCTTTTGCGTTTTCTTCATATCTAGCTTTGTTTTCAAAAAAAAAAAAAAAAAAGAATTTTAACCCTACAATATGACCACCTTATTAATAAAAACACGACTTATTTCGAAGGTCGAAATATGTCGTATTTTTAACACGCTTTTATTAACTTGGGTTGTAACTATCTATCTGGCTGCCTATGTAACGGAATCTTTGAGCCTAATTTTAACCAACTTCCAGCTATTCGATTTCTTTGAAACTTTGCACACGTATTAAGGAAACATGACAATGCAATAATCTGCAAACAGTATCCCGTTATCTTTTTTGGATGGCCAGGAAAAAAATTCCATTATATTATAAAAACAACACCTAGGTTGCCATCTGTTGGCAACATTTCAAACTTTGCTATTAAATGAAGAAGAATTTTTTAGTGGGTTGCAATATGTATTGCCATCTGTTGGCAAAATTTCAAACTTTGCTACTTAATGAAGAAGAAATTTTTTAGTGAGTTGCAATCTGTTGGAATTTTTCGCCATTTTGTCAAGAGTAGCAGAAACTAAAAAATGAAAAATAATTAATAGTTTAAAAAAACTAAAAAAACACGCTTTTATATGCAACCGAACTAAAAATTAGAAAATAATTTTTCATTAAAAAAATATTGTCATTTCATAGTAAAAAGCGTGGGGTGATAAATATATTAAATGTTATAATTATTATATTTGCAAATATCTATGATGGAAAAGTTATGAAAAAATAGTAAAATGCACCCCACGCTTTTTACTATGAAATGACAATATTTTTTAATGAAAAATTATTTTCTAATTTTTAGTTCGGTTGCATATAAAAGCGTGTTTTTAGTTTTTTAAACTATTAATTTTTAAATGTTATTCTCTCTATGGATACATTTATGTGTTTTAAAGAGCCTTAATTTTTTTCTTACAAACAAAACTAGATGCGAGAAAATGCAAGGGCCTAAAAGCTGTACTTTTAGTTGCTTAATAGGAAAAACTAGAAAATACAAAAAAAAAAGGGCGTACTTTTTTTCTTAATAATCTTAGCTGTTCTAGATTTAGGATGGGGCTGAATAGGCCCCGTATTACCCAAACAACTATATAAAATTTAAACCAAATCGGTCTAAGGATATTTAAGATATTTATAAAATACCAACTTTAAAAAAAAATGTAACGCCCTATATCTTCGAAGCGACGAAACTCTGTACATATGTTAATAAGATATTTATTGTAAAACGACATGAGAAATCACGCCTTAAAATTTCGTACCGTAGTTAGAAAATGTATGTAAAGGACCTTGAAATAAAATTTTTTCTACATCTAAAGGAAAGGCCGAACTATTTGTTAAACAATTTGCTGCCAATTCAACCCTTCATCCACCTGTTCCAATCATCATCCAATTCCAACTGTTCCCCCAGTTCCTCACAAAATGCCCAATATTATTTTTAAGGTAAAACACATTATAGCGTATCCTTTCTTCTCTTAACACCAAGAAATCATCTGGGCTAGATGGAATACCAGCAATCGTTTTAAAGAAATGTGCTCCTGAACTTGCACCTAGGTTAACCAGGCTCTTTCGAATTTCTTATGACACGGGTATTTTTCCAGACAGCTGGAGAGCTGCACGTGTCCAGCCTATTCCCAAGAAAGGATCCAAATCTCTTCCATCCAACTATAGACCCATTTCACTCCTCTCAATGCTTTGTAAAGTAATGGAGAAATCGGTTAACTCACAAATCCTTAGGTATTTAGAAAAACATAAAATTTTACATGAAAAGTAATGCGGATTTCGTCACAAGAGATCTACAGCAGATCTTCTTTCCGTCGTTTCACACAGCTGGAACAAGTCTCTTGAGTTTCTAGGTGAGTCCCAGATCGTTGCTATTGATATATCTAAAGCTTTCGACCAAGTCTGGCATGACGCACTTCTTAATAAACTTCCCTCATATGGTCTTCCAACTAAACTCTGCTCTTGGCTCTCCAGTTATCCTTCTAATCGACGTATATCAGTCATTGTTGATGGCCACTCTTCAAGCTTTCACGAAATTAATGCTGGAGTACCTCAGGGTTCAGTACTAGCACCAAGTTTGTTTCTTCTTCACATCAACGACCTTCTTTCTTTCACAACCAATCCCATTCATAGTTATGCTGACGATAGTACCCTTCACTCTACTTTTCAGGTTCCCAAACCAATCTCTCAACCCGACTTGGAAAGCAAACGCAGTGCGATGCAGATATCTCTTTCACAGGATCTCAATTTGACATTGGATTGGGGCGCCAAAAATCTCGTTCAATTTAATGCATCCAAAACACAATCGTGTTCCTTGTCGCAAAAAAATCATCAAACACTCATCCTTTGCTTATGAGTGGTCAGGTTTTGCAGAGCGGGGACACATTTACCTTGTGGGCGTCACATTCGAGAATAACCTTAACTGGTATAAACACATTGTATCTATAGCCTCCGCGGCTTCGAAAAAGCTTGGATTTCTTTTCCGAGCCAAGAAGTATTTTTCTCCTTCCAATTTATACACTTTGTATGTGTCCCAAATTCGACCCTCTCTGGAATATTGTTCTCATGTCTGGGGAATGGCATCCTCTACAACCCTCAGCATTCTTGATGCCATTCAAAGAAGGGCTGTTCGTCTTATTAATGATCCTTTACTTACTCAAAGACTTCCTTCCCTTGCCCATCGTCGAGCTCTCTTCTATAGATATTTTTACGGCTTCTGTTCCGAGGAATTATCCCGTATAGTCCCTTCTCTTGCAGCTTCCAACAGAGAAACTCGTGGTTCCGCGCGTATGCATCCCTATACGGTCCAACTGGACAGGCCCCGAACTTCCCACTTTGTTCGTTCTTTTATCCCTAGAGTTTCTAGAATGTGGAACCTGCTGCCCGCGGAAGTCTTTCCTTCCTCCCCAAATCTTCAAATATTTAAGTCCCGTGTCAACAAACTCCCTCTTACCTCGCTTAAGACACCCACGGTACGTTAGTATTTAGGCTTTCAGCCTTCGTGGATTGTCCAAAGATAAAAAAACCTTGATATGATATAGGGTCCCGTTCAGGCTTTGTTGCAGTACCCCGTATAATATAATTAAAAATCTCGGTTCATTAAAGGATAATCGTTATCCTATTTACAGATCACTGTAATCTCAACCCTTTCTTTTAACTTTGTGCAACAAAGAATTTAAAATGTGTCCCATTAGACGCAAAACACTTTAAATAATTATTATTCCATTGCCATCGCCATTGGGAAAGATTAAAAAAAGGGGGTGAAGCTTTTTCTCGGCTTTGTTTCAATCCATTTATCACTTAAGAAAAGGGTTACGTTTACACCTTACAGGAAATAAATGTCCTTTTTATCTTGAGACTAAAAAAATTGGCTTGTGATTTGACGAAAATTTTGAATCCATCTTAGCTTATACTAATATTTATTATAATGGGTAACCCTAGTAACCCCAACAGGAAATCTATTTTATTGTTTTAAAAATTAAGAAACCATAGTTACTTACTATTATTTTACTCAATATAAAATGACCAGATTATGGGATTTTAATAGTTATTTTTGTACTAAGGGCGTAATAGCAATTTTACGCCCGCGGCTGAAAGTTGTTGCCCGAGCTCCGCGAGGGCAACAATCAGCTGTGGGCGTAAAAGTGCTTTACGCCAGAGGTGCAAACAATATTTTTCTACGACTGAAATTATTATACAAGCATTCTCTGTAGTTAGGAGAAATTTATCCAGCTTTTAATGTTTCTTATTGTAATTATTAATAAATGAGGGCGATTTTTATACCTTTTTGCCCTAGGGAGTAAAAGTGCAATTTTTCACCCTCAAATGGGGGCGTAAATTAGTATTTTACTCCAGGTCGTACAATTTTTTTTATTTATTTAAAAGCTGAAATATAAGACCCGCACCGAATATACAGGGTGATTCAAAAATCGATCACGAAACTTAAGAGGTTGATTCCACTTGACAAAATAAGGGTAGAGCTTCATATAAATTTTTATCAAAATGTCATTCGTTTTCGAGTTACAAGCCGTCAAAGTTCAATTTTTATTTTGGTTTTTTCGCCATATTGCATTTATTTTTAACCAATCCAGTTGATATTTGGCACACAAATCGAGCTTTGCAGATTCTAAAATTTTAAGACAAAAGTACTTTTTTTAAATACCTCCAGAGGGCACTTTACCTAAAACTTAAAATTTATTTACTTCATAACTTTTTATTTTGACAGATATCGCAAAGCTGGGGGCACCATTTTATAGACAATTAAAACTAAAAAATAATATAATCTTTATTAAATTCGATAAACCTCACCGTTTAGGCACCAATAGACATCAAAGTTTTCATCAATTTCCTACATACATACAGGGTGTCCAGTATCTCAACCGACAAACTTTAGCTCTCTAATCTAAGACAAGTACGCTAAAGCCCGAATCCTAAAGAACATTATTTTACAGACAAAAATAAAATATTTTCTAACCCGACAGGTTGACTTCTTTTGCTATTTTATTCCAAGCTCTTTCCTCTTTCTGTGTAATCTTTTTGCAAATGTTCTTTTAAAGTATAACTATAAAGCACAGGACGTTTTTTAACCTCCTTCACAAGTCTTATGTTAAACATTAAACGAGTTCATCTTTCGTCCAAAATTTCTTGACGTAACGCTAATTTTCTCGTGTAAACCAGACACATCATATGAATCACACACTGTAAACAAAATACAAAACGGTTCTGTATTGCATTTGTTTATTAAAGGACGAGGATTGCTGAGATCAGACACGCCAATATGCCTACGTGCTGTCGAAATCTGTAAAAATCGCGTTTTCGTCGCTGTTTCACCGATTCATGTGCGGGGAGCCTTATGCTGTGTTTATGTTGGAGCGGTTTTGAGCCCGGTTAGCAGCGCTGCTTAACCGAAGCAGCCTTATATTTTTTGTTAAATTTTTACTTTCAGTAAACCTATCTTGCGATAAAAATGCCAAAAAAGTTTCAATTATCTAGGGATGTAGGGTAAACAATAAACACAAAAAAATTTGCGGGAAAATGTCAATTTGTCAATTGGAAAATTTGTGGAAATTGCGGAAACAAGCAAAAACACATATAACCTAATAAGCTGTGAAAACTACGACCGGGCCTTAGATCACCCGATAGACAGAAAAGTAATTTGCTAATGGAATTTATTTCCATTCGTTTCTTTCCACTTTTTCTTCTCCAACTCTTTTTAACTAGTTTCAATCGTGTTTATATTGTTAGGCTTTTGTTTCTTGAAATGAAAGTTTTAGTGTCGAGGAAAAAGTTAATGCAATTTTATTGTAAGATAAAGTGGGTTTTTGAAGGTATTTTTAAACTTTTCTTTTATTATAAGATGTCCGGTAACTAATGGTATACAGAAAAACCACAGGCTCCTTGGGTCAAAGTATTGAGTTTGAACTAAACCTACCTATATTTTTATTAAGTGTTAAAGTAAAAAAAATATTTATTTTAATAATTATTGTAACGATTTTAAATATTTTAATGAAACTTCCCATCTGGGGTTTTCTGGTATGAATTATTTAGACCTAGTATTAATTTTTATGTGTTACATAGAGGCACTACCTACACCATCTTATTAGAGACATTTTGCACCTCTTAAAATAACAGACGTTTTTTGGCCCCCTTATGGTTATCGTTATTAAACATAACGATTACGGCAGCAGTTTAAGACAGAGATTTTGCAGCCTCTTTTAGGAAATTTATCTTGCGCCTGCGCTTTCGACACATAACCTTATTTTTGCCTGTGGTTCACCGATTTTAAAGTTAATGAAAAATCAGTATTTACTTTTATTCTTCATAAGATATAAATTAATATTTAAATATATGCAAACACTTCTGTTGATTTCGTTTTTTAAAGTAGATGCAAACAATACAGTATAAGCAAAACACAAAAGTAAGGTTAGGTTTGGTAGTAGAATAAAAAGCAAGTATGCCAGATTGTAACATCTAAATTATTTACTGATTTAGAATATCCGTAAAAGTGCAAGTCCGTTTGAATTTCTTAACACTATTTGATTCTTATTACTGCTATAGATTTTTCGCTAATAAGAGCCTTTGTATAGATGATATTTTAATTAATACGGAAAATAAAATTTTAACCTTTTAAATAATTAATATTAAAATTTCTACAATCCGACAACCACGCAGTTTAACAATAACGATAAGCTCTTCGGTATTCATCCGTAATTAAAGGAGTCCGATATGGTTAATAACGATAACGGATCATGTTTGCGTTACTGCGCAGTCTCAGAATAACGTTAACCACAACGGAATTGCAAAATAAGGGGTGCAAAATGTCTCTATTAAGTCAGTAAATTCTCCTATTGTATGCATTCTATACAAAAAAGTATATCTTGTAAGAATTGCTTTAAGCATCCGTTTTTAGCATATTTGTATTTAAGTTGTTTAGTGCAAACGTAAAATACCTTTAATTACAACGTATAATATAGGGTTCCTAATAATAGGCTACCCATTAATATTTGAATTAATTTTCTTTTATTTACCAAACAAACTTTTATTACAGCTAACTCTTTGGGATTTATGATAACTTATAAATATTTGGATTATTTAATTCTAACTTTTAAAAATCACGACTTCTAAACGACCTCTACCAACTTCAACACATTTTTCAATATTAGATAATGATTTAACCGCACCCGATATTTTCCTGTGGGGATCTATCTATCTATCTATCTATCTATCTATCTATCTATCTATCTATCTCTTTGTTTTATGGCTCTGATACTAAGTCAATTCGCCAGTTCTCCCGTTCCGGTCATATAAGCCATTGCTTATAAGCTTTCCCGGCCTTTGTCCTTGGAAAATCTGGATAATCGGGCTCGAAACTCCCAGACTTTCCTAGCATATGAATAAGAAACACTTGTAAAGTCAACAACAGTGATGAGCTTCTGAACATGCATAAATTGTGACTGTCAAGCCAGCGGCTGCTACTGGTATCGCGCATAACCGTCACTTTCACTACTGACGTTTTTCTGCAAGGCGTGCGCACCTCCTCGACCATACGAAGACACCATGTGTTCAACACCAAAACGTAAAAACTTCAGGGTTTAGGAATCTTCACTCATAGCGCTTAGCCCTAGAAGAAAGAAGCCCCAATTTAGCGTGAATTTTTCTCGATCCCCAAGGGTACAGCTACGCTCGTACGACGCCTTCAATCGCCTACCCGGAAGTCTATGTAGTCTTCCAGGTTCAATCGAGAAACTTAAAGTAAAAATTTGTGAAGGAGTTGAGGGAATAAACAAGGTTTGCTATGCCTGTGCAATAACCATTTTTTATTTAATATTGAAAAATGTGTTGAAGTTGGTAAAGTCATTTAAAAGACGTGATTTTTAGAAGTTAGAATTAAATTAGCCAAATATTTATAAGTTATTATTAATCCCAACGAGCTAGCTGTAATTTAGTGTAATAAAAGTTTGTTTGGTAAACTAAAAAGAATTTATTTGAAATATTAAACTAGGTAGCCTATTATGGGGAACCTGAATAACTAAAATTACTTTTGGATCCAATTTCAAGGCTCAAATAACATTTGAAGGAGTAAATTTATTAAGACCTTTTTAGTAGCGCATCAAATTTCCTTTTAAAATGTGTATTGGATTTATTTAAATAAAGATGTTTATTGTATAAGCAAAAATCCAAAATCAAAAAGAAAGTTTAAATAAATAATAGTTTAAAAAAACTAAAGAAACACACTTTTATATGCAACCGAACTAAAAATTAGAAAATAATTTTTCATTACAAAGAGTTTGTATTACAGTAATAAAAGGTCAAACACTGAATCATAATTATATACCTCAAAATAGAATTATAATAAAATTTGACATAAGAACAGAATAATTCACTTCAAAGTAAAAAGCGTGGGTGCATTTTACTATTTTTTCATAACTTTTCCCTCATAGATATTTACAAATGAAATAATTATAACATTTAATATATTAATTAATATATTAAGCACCCCACGCTTTTACTCTGAAGTGAATTATTCTGTTATTATCTTAAATTTTATTATAATTCTATTTTGAGGTATATAATTATGATTCATTGTTTGACCTTTTATTACTGTAATACAAACTCTTTGTAATGAAAAATTATTTTCTAATTTTTAGTTCGGTTGCATATAAATGAGTGTTTTTTAGTTTTTTAAACTATTATTTATTTTTCATTTTTTAGTTCGATATATCAATTAGTTTTCTGCGGACATGTGATATTGAAATGTTTCACGAACTATTCAATCTAATCATTTCATTTAAAGCTTCACTGTTGCATTGAGTTTTTCCCGTTAACTTAGAGCAGTCAAGTTCTTCAATCCGCATACCGTCTAATGATCTCACACGACTAAGTGCAACATAAGCTTGTCCAGCCGCAAACAGTCGCGAGCCCAGATAAATGACTGCATGATCGACTGTACAACCTTGCATCTTGTGAACCGTCGAAGCCCAACTCAAGAAAATCTATAAAGGAATTTATTTATCCTGGCGATCCTAATCAGGATAACGGGATATTGTTTGCAGATTATTGCATTGTCATGGGTCCTTGATCCGTGTGCAAAGTTTCAAAGAAATCGAATCGCTGGAAGTTGGTGAAAATTAAGCTTAAAGATTCCGTTACATACATACGTACATACATACAACCCAAGCCAATAAAAGCGTGTTAAAAATTTTAATGTTCAAGGTCGCTTACATGAAAATGGTTTATTTAACGACCATTTACAAAGAGAGCTTTTGTAGGAAATTTAATTTTCTTTATAAAATAATGTGCATTAGTTAAGTTTTTCAGATCAAATATTGTTGTCAAAAACTGTTAGTCAGGAAGACAGACCTCTTAATATTAATATTAAAGGCTTAAGCCTTTACGATATTTTTTTATCACCTTAAGCAATATTTTTAATACATTAAAAAAAAAAGTGGTAGATATTTTTGGCTCAGTCCAATCCAACTTATGTTAAATAATTAATAACTGACCTAGAACTTGATTTAATTAAGCAAAGCAAGATTTTCAAAATTCCAACGTCATTTCTTTATTGAATCAATAGAATGGTATTGGGGGAATCAATGGGGAATAAAGGACGGGATGGTTCAGGGTTGTTATTAAATTACCCGACCCCGGCGTGCACACTGAACTGAACAAAACGTCTTTAGTGTAGTGAGATGATACTGTTGTTTGAATATTTAGTTTCAAAGTGGGGTTACAGAATTAGATTAGAAAATATATAATGATTTTTTTATTCTATAGTAAACGCGCATACAGGGTGTTTCAAAATAATATACTTATTCTTTAGGGTGTGATTTTAAAAGGGTAGGGTAGGGCGGGGCTAGTTAAGCAATTTTTCACTTGATCGGTTATAGCTCTTCAAAAATAAGTCTTAATGGCTTATAATGCATACTGATGGATTAGCAATTTATCCCTTATTAATAGTGTCCATAGTAGTGTTTTTCTAATAAGTCGAATTTAGGAGCTACATCTATTTTAATGTAGATAGTCAAGTATGCCCAACGTACCCCATAGGTGAGGTAAGTTGAGCATGGGTATGGGGCTAGTGGAGCACTTAGAAAGTATAGTCAATTTATGGCTTGAATATTGATACGTTTACAATAAAAATAAATTTTGATAATTTTCCTTTTATATTTATAATCTTACAGTGAGAAAACAACAAATCTCATTATAAAACAACAACGTACCTAGCATTGGTTAACTATTGAATTTAATACCTAACAATTCATCTTCGATTTTTAAACTTTTTAAGCAGTTTTATTTTGCTTCTCTTGTAATGGCTTCTGCATCTGTAAAAATTGCAGCTTTTCTTTATCTTCTGTTTAATTTGGCTAATTTTCTTGGACTAGCCTTTGGGTATGGTCGAACTATTTCCAGAGAAAATTTATAAGTTAGATAGGTCAGCTCGTTTTCTTTGTTGCTTGTACAAAGTTTGGGTTGCAGCCTTTTTAAATCTTGAGCAGAGTCTAGTAGTCTTACTGTTATAAGTCCGTATCCTAAAAATAAAAAAAAACATTTATACTTAAAACCGTGGGGTTAGTTGGGCAACTGTAGCTCAACTAACCCCAACCTGAAATTTTAATGGAAAAGTAAATTTACTAGAAAACCGGTTAGAATTATATCCAAAATCTTTATACATATTTAAACTGCAATAAATTTACTTAAGATTAACACTTACCTGATTGACGACGGAATACATTTAACTATCACAGATAAAATTTTTCGGCTTGCAATTATTGTACTTTTTAATCACAAAATAAACAATGCGCACGGATACTTTTCTCGATCGCCACGTCACCACTAGTGGTCGCACAATGAGTTCCCCTCGCGCAACCCCTTTTTTAAGCTATTTGATGCTTTCGCGTGTGGTCGATAGTTTTTGAGATATTTTAATTGCCCAACTTACCTCTATGCTCAACTAGCCCGGCCCTACCCTAATGTGCATCAGAAATGCTTTTTTTTTTGCAATTTTTAAAGTTTTTCAAATATTTTTACGTAGCGTGCTTAATTTTTCAAATAAATAAATAAATATTATAACTTTCCATTAGCAATAATGTAATAACAATCACAAATACTTAATTAAATAACGTCTATATCTAGTGCAAGTTTTATTTTTTAAATTTTATTATAATTATTAATTAATTTCATTTAAAAAAAAAATAGAAAAATTTTAGGTTTTTCGAAAAGTTTAACATACTATATTTTGGGAACAAAACATTTGGGAGCCCATATGACCTAAAAAAATGGCTTAGGCATACGCCCTTTAATTTTCTTACCCCAATTAGGAAAAAAAAGTATTTTAAGATATTTAAACAAAAAACAAAGCTTTCTGTTCAAAACAAATACTAGATATAATATTTTGTTCCTCAAAGACAAGCTTAAAAAGTTTAATAAAGAATTTAAAAACATTCCTTTGTCGGGCCTCTAAAGTTTCTTAATTAGCAAACACAAAGCCCAAGGCACAATAACAATAATAATATAAATCAATAGTAATAAGCGGGGGCCTTTTCAGCTGCAGGAAAGAGCGGGAGGATAAGGAGAGGAGGTATTAGCGGCAGAATTTCGGGGTTGGCAGAACGAGGTGTTCATTAGAGGCTAATTAAGACGCAGGTTATTACCCCGCAGAGGCAGCTTTTGACGTCTATTAAACAAACTTATTCAACACTTTCGGCGGCTTTCGATTGCTTTTTGGTGATGGCGAAACTAATTTTCATAAAGTTAAGTTTATGCAATTTAATTTTTAACTAACTGGTTTATTGATATTTTATGCTTAAACTGGTTAATTAAAGTGAAAAAAACGGTTTTTTTCTAGATTACATTTTGTTACTGAATCTTGAGTTCTCCTTGCATTTTTTTGTGGCAAGATGGGTTTCGTGCTGATTTTTTCGTAACTAGTGAATTTGCGGTCAAATTTTAAGAGAACCTGATATCCTGCACAAATTATCAATACAGCATTTTATAAAGAAGATAAGATACTATGGATTGAACAGTAGACAGCATTTAAAAAGTCACTGAATTTGAAGACTTCTAGCATTTTTTGTGGCAAGATGGATTAAGTGCTGATTTTCTCGTAACGTGTGAGTTTGCTGTCAAATATCAAGAGACCCAGATATCCTGCACAAATTATTGATATAGCATTTTATAGAGGAGACAAAATACTAAAGATTAAATAGTAGACTATATTTATTAGGTCACTGGATCTGGAGATGGCATTTTTGTGGCAAGATGGGTTTAGTGCTGATTTTTTCGTAATAAGTGAGTTTGCGGTCAAATATCATGAGAACCAGATATCCTGCACAAATTATTGATACAGCATTTTATAAAAGAGACAAAATACTATAGATTTTATAGTAGACTGCATTCAGAAAGTCACTGGATCTGGAGATTTTTGGCATTTTTGTGGCAAGATGGGTTTAGTGCTGATTTTTTTGTAACTAGTAAATTTGCGGTCAAATATCAAGAGAACCAGACATCCTGCACGAAATATTGATACATTACTTTATAAAGGAGACAAAATACTATAGATTGTATAAGAAGACTGCATTTGGAAAGTCACTGGTTCTGGAGATTTTTGGCATTTTTGTGGCAAGATGGGTTTAGTGCTGATTTTTTCGTAACGAGTTAATTTGCGGTGAAATATCAAAAAACCAGATATCCTGCACGAAATATTGATACATTATTTTATAAAGGAAACAAAATACTATAGATTGTACAAGTAGACTGCATTTGGAAAGTCACTGGATCTGGAGATTTTTGGCATCTTTTGTGGCAAGATGTGTTTAGTGCCGATTTTTTCGTAACAAGTGAGTTTGCGGTCAAATATCAAGAGAACCAGATATTCTGCACGAATTATTGATACTGCATTTTATAGAGGATACAATATACTATAGATTATACAGTGAACAGCATTTAGAAAGTCACTGGATCTGGATATTTTTGGTATTTTTTGTGGCAAGATGGGTTTAGTGCTGATTTTTTTATTAACGAGTGATTTATTTTACTGTAAAATATCAAGAGAAAACTAACCAGATATCTTGCACACAGCATTTTATGTAGGAGACAAAATACTATAAATTTTACCAGAATTTCGGGGTTTTCAGAACGATGTGTTTATTAGAGGCTAATTAAGTCGCAGGTTATTACCCCGCAGAGGCAGCTTTTGACGTCTAATCAAGAAAATTATTCAACACTTTCGGCGGCTTTCGATTGCTTCTCGGTGATGGCGAAAGTTTAGCAAGTAACTTTCATAAAGTCGAATTTCTTTTCCTAAGAGATGCAATTAAATTTTCAACTTACTGATTAGATGATATTTTATGTGTAAAGTGGTTTAAGAGACATAGCAGTGCGGTCTTACGAAGAGTTTATGAGGGAGAGTCCAAAAATGTATAAAAAATTTTTCGCATATAAAAAAACATACACAAAACTTTTTCTTTTAAGTAGGTATCCAATTCGGAAATATTGGCTTCTAAAAATATCTAACCTTAGCCGTATCAATAATTTGTACAGAATATCTGGTTCTCTTATATTTGACCTCAAATTCACTAGTAACGAAAATCAGCACTTCACCCACAAAATTTTGCATGACTGGCAGTATGGATTTCGCCACAATAGATCTACAGCAGATCTTTTTCCCTTGTATCACACTGCTGGAATAAGTCTCTTGAGTTTCTAGATGAGTCCCAGATCGTTGCTCTTGATATATCCAAAGCTTTTGACCAGGTCTGGCATGCCGCATTTCCTAATAAACTTCCCTCCTATGGCCTTTTAACTAAACTCTGTACTTGGCTCTCTAGTTATCTATCTGATCGTCGTATATCAGTTATTGTGGACGGCCATTCTTCAAGCTTTCATGAAGTAAATGCTGGAGTCTCTCAGGGCTCACTTCTGGCACCAACATTGTTTCTTCTTCACAGCAACTACCTTCTTTCGTCTACAACTAATTCCATTCATAGTTTCGCCGACGATAGTACCCTTCACTCCAGTTTTCAGGTTTCTAAACCCATCACTAAACCTGACTTGGAAAACAAACGCAGAGCGATGCAGATATCTCTTTCGCAGGATCTTAATTTAATATTGGATTGGGGTGCCAAAAATCTCATTCATTTTAACACATTCAAAACACAATCATGTTCCTTGTCGCGAAAAGAGTCATTAAATACTCATCCTCTACTTATGAGCGGCCAAGTTTTACAGAGCAAAGACACCTTCAATCTTATGGGCGTCACATTTGAAAGTAACCTTACACATCGTATCTATAGCCACGGCAGCCTCAAAAAGCTTGGATTTCTCTTCCGAGCCAAAAGTATTTCTCCCCTTCTAATTTATACACTTTATATATGTCCCAAATCCGACCTCCCTTGGAATATTGTTCTCATATCTGGGGCATGGCGTCCCCTACAACCCTAAGCATTCTTGATTCTATTCAGAGAAGAGCTATTCGTCTCATTAATGACTCTTCACTTACAGAAAGGCTTCCCTCTCTTGCCCATCATCTGGCTGTGGGGGATTTATCCCTTTTTTATAGGTACTTCCATGGCTTCTGCTCTGAAGAATTGTCCAGTATAGTTCCTCCACTTACGGTTCCCAACAGAGAAACTCGTGGTTCCGCGCGTATGCATCCCTATACAGTCCAACTGGACAGGCCCCAAAGTTTCCACTTTGTTCGTTCTTTTATCCCTAGAGTTGCTAGAATGTGGAACCTGCTGCTAGCGGAGGTCTTTCCTTTCCCCCCAAATTTTCAAGTATTTAAGTCCCGTGTGAACAAACTTCCTCTTACCTCGCTTAAGACACCCACGGTACGTTAGTATTTAGGCTTTTAGACTTCGTGGTTTGTCTAAAGATAAAAAAACCCATCTTGCCGCACAAAATCCAAAAAAATCTTAATTTGTGAAGGACTTTTTAAAGCAATATAGCATAAAATCAATAGAACTTTTTCTTCTTTTTAAGATGCTGTAATAGCTATTTACGTTACTAGACCGGAAAATGGTATTTTACGGGTCGACGAAAAACATTTACAGGACGAGCCGTAGGCGAGTCCTGTAGTTTTGAGGAGACCCGTAAAAATTATTTCCGGTCGAGTATCGTACATAATTTTTTTAATTGACCGGAAAAAAACTGTGTAAATTTTTAGTGTTATATTTAAACGACAATAAGGACGCTGCTTCAATTATTTCATCTGGATTTTCCATGTCTGACTCCATTTTGGCAAAATGATGCTTTCTTTACTTTACAATATCTTGAACTGTCAAATAGTAACAATTGAATTCTGACAATTTTTGTCATGGCTAACAGGATTTTTTGATATCAGGGACCGGAAAGTAAATGAGAGACCGGAAAGTAAACTAGGGACCGGAAAGTAAATTAGTCCTGTAAAATAGCATTTTCCGCTTAAAAATTGAGTGGAAAATTCAATTTTCCGGTCAATTAAAAAAAAATAATTTGTGCAAAATATTCGGTTCTCTTGATATTTACCCACAAATTCAATTCACTTCATTTTTCATTCCTACAAGATATTCTATCAGTAATTTGTGCAATCGATAAGTTTTTTTGGAAACTGTCTCAAGGTAATAAAAAAGGAATTAAAAAAGATAAATAAAAAAGATACCCAAAAAAGTTGGTGTAAAAGAGAAGCCAAAGTCGATTGATGAGATAAGGTCACGACATTCGCCATATTGACTAGCACGGCTGTGACGTCAAGTCGGGCCATTTTCGGCCATGTTTGATTTTAGGCAGATCAGTGGCGTAGAATTAAGGAGAAAACAAAAAAGAACTGTATGTTGTAAACAAAATTTATTGGATTATTTTAATAGGCATAACTTAAAACAAAACCATAAATGTGGTTTAATTATTAAAAATTAAAAATTATCAGTGCGACGACAGGACGATGGAGGTACCTGGCAGAGCAAAACATACGGGGTGTCATAGTAAAAAGAACCCAGCAAACACTATTTGCCGGCAATGTACATTTTTCATATTGGCATTGATGGTAAAGCATTGGCAATTGGTAGCAATATTATGCCAACATCTTATACGCATTAAAAACTCAACCCTAAATAAACACTTAATTGCCAATAAATATTACATGCAGGCGAATTGCAAAAATGGCGGCATACCAATCCTGATTAAATAAAACACGCGTTTTTGTTGCCGGCAAATAAATATTGGATTTTTGAAGGCAAACCTTCAACGCATATTCATACTTTTTAAACCATATTATTAACATTGGTATTTAACTAACATTAAAGCAATTTTTTTGATCTGTTTTATTTATAATGGCAGCTAAACAACATTATTTTATGTTTTTTACATAATTTAAAGGAAATGGCCTTTTCATAACATTTTATTGTTAAAAATCATGCAAATAAAAATTAGGTCAAACAAAATGTTTATTATGTATTTTGGAGCGAATAAAAATAAAATGATGGTCTTTTTTAAAGAAAAGAGTTTTTAATAGACATAATTAAATGTATTCATTACCTAATAAGTGTGTGTTGTGTGATTAATTGGTGATGGCTAGTCGAGAAGGCAAGATATTCAAGTAGACTGTTAGGAGCTGTAAACATTTTGTTTAAAACTTTATTAAAAGTTTTAAAGACGTGTTAATAAAAAATATTACGAAGTGACTAGGGGCACGTTGATGTGCCGCGATTATTTTTTACCGGGCACGTGTATGACGTCACTACTGAGCCTGCTATTATATTATTCATCATCAAGTTTGAAATTCAAACTATCCTTAATTTGGCCTTCTTTTTGCACGAAATTCTTGATATAACAATAAATTGGCATACAATATTTTATGAGCATCCTTAAAAATCTCTTTTTAGTTATTTTACACGTTTTTTTATTAAATTCTAATTTTTTTACGCCCAAAACGCTGCAACCATGTATACACCTATGTGTATAGTGGTTTCAAACATGGCGACTTGATTTAAAGCAAACCTCTTATTATATTAATAAAGAAAGGCTTATAATCAGTAAAAAACAGGTTTTAAAAAGATTTTTTAATGTAAAATGAAATATTAGCTTTGTTCGCGGGTTCGATTCTGAACCGGTTCTGGGACTATTCGCATGCGCAGTGAAAAAGCAGCGTTCGCGGTTAGTAAAGTCCTGAATTTTTAGTAACAGTTCTGTGTTCGCGGGTTACAATGGAATTAGTTCGTTACCGGTTCGTAACCTGATTAGCAGTCCTGGGATTTTTGTTGGAACTAAAAGTTCAGTTCGGAATTTTATGCACATTGTCGACATGGTCAGCTCTTTTCGGTTTTTGTGGTACAAAAATAAACCGTTGTATTACAGTTTATTTGTTTCTGGTACTTTTTATGCGGATTAATATACCGGTTGAATATATTTTTTATATTTTTGTGATTCTGAGCGTATATAAACAAAGGATTTTTAATTGTATTCCGTATGAATATATGTATGCAATAAAATAAATAAAGATTTAATTAAAAAATATAGACAATATTACAATATTTTACCATTTCTTGTTGTTTGAATTTTATCTTTAGTTAAATATATATACTTATGTTAAAAACGAGAGGAGGCAGGGAATCCCTCGTCTTCCGCAGAGAGGCCTCGAGTGGCTTTCGACAGTATAACAATTTACCTTTTTGTTTGAATCTAATTTTTTTGTGTAGTATCCAATTTAACCATGAAAAATCCTAACCAAAAGGCTAGGTTAGAATACATCCTCAGCTGTATAGAAAATCGTTCGCGGTAAATAAAAATTCCGAACTAATAAATAACTAGACAAGCGCTTTAAAACAATTCTAAACCAGTTCGGTTCTGGTTCAGAATCAGTTCCTTACTAGACCACGCGAACAAAGCTAATGTGTGCCAATTTAGTGTTATATCAGGAATTTAGTGGAAAAAGAAGGGAGAATATAGTAAAAATAAGGATAGTAGACAGTAGTGACGTCATACACGTGCCCGGTAAAAAATAATCGCGGCACATCAACGTGCCCCTAGTCACTTCGAAAATATTATATATATTTAATAGTTTTTAACATACCGATAGATGGCGTAATGGACAATAAACTACTACGTTTCTGCGATATCTTCGCTTTTTATCGTCTAAATCCATTAGACAAAAATAATTCGAGAGTGGTATGCGGTAGGTGATCTCACTTAGCTTTGAAAGAAATATCTTCGGCTAGTGTAGAAATCTGCATCTCCAAGTTGGAGAGATGGTACTTGCATTGCAAGGAAATTGCATGCAATATGCAATAAGGAGTTTTTTCCTATTTTAATTTTCAAATAAAATTTCGTATCATTTTAGCCTTTAAAAAAGTATATGCGACAATTTTCGTCAATATGACGTCAGCTTGCTGCTTGGGAATATCTGCATTTGCCCACTTTTGTGTCTTTTTGTTATCTTTTTGCCAATAACTTATTAATGATGGATGCCATCATCTTAAACGCATTTTTTTGCCAATAACTTATTAATGACGGATGCCACCACTTTATCTGCAACACGTGGCCTAATAACGGCCAATTGCCCACTTTCGCGTCTTTTTGATACCTTTTTGCCAATGCCTTGCCATTAAAGAGTGTTGGCAATGCCAGTAAATTAAATGTACAACGCCGGCAAAAAATTTTATATGGGAAGAAGTAAATTTATTTCAATAATTGTTCCCTCCTTTTAAATATCTGAATAAAACGGTATCTAGGGGTTTTTAAACATTAGCTTTTCAGATCTAATATTAATTTTTGTGTGTAGACTAGAGGGCGATGGGCACACTATTTAAAATTCTCTAAAAGTACTTAATTTCTACTACTCTGTATATATGTAAATATATGTAAACTAGTAAGTTTCTCTATGCTTTCTGCACAAAAAAGGTATACTTAGTAAGAATCGGTCTTGACAACCGTTTTTAAAGTATTCACGTTTTAGTTGTTCAGTGCACCCGAAAGTAAGTACCTTCAATAACATTGTATTAGCTATAATTACAACTGCTCAGATATAAATAGCTAATATCTAAAAACTCCTGGATACCGAGTTTTATTAAAATGTTTAAAACATATCAGAAATGTTCGAAATGCATGAATAAAAAATATTTATATCAATTTAACACCCCGTATCTTCCTTATCATTAAGTTTTGGATATAGGTATGTTTGTTTAATTCCTAAATGGTTATTTTCGCATAAGAAATCTGAGGTTTTTGTGTACCATTAATTAGCGGACACTCATCTGTATCATATGTATATAAAAACACGAATGACTGAAAATTATTCGACTAAACATTATCAAAATCTCTAAAATAAAATGAGTCCGAACCTATAATATGTGAAGTCTCTAAACTAACCATAAACATTAACAACTGGAAATCCTTGCAAAATATACAACCAAAATGAAAATGGCAAAATTCCACAGTTTTTAACAAACAAAGCTTCGACAAGGCACGACTCTGTCATCAGCTGATAATGCTACCAACTTTAAACAGAACTGCCAACCGAAATCGTAATTCTCACACCTTCACGTCCCTGACAAATGCTATTCCCGGTCTTGCTTATGTCTAAACCCCTTCTCATAAAGAAACTCTGAGAGAAACCAGTCATCGTTTTATTTTTTATTTTCAAATTAAACTTAAACCATTCAACTCAAATGGGGTATCGGGCTTCGAAATCGATAAAAACTCCTCCGAGAAACTACTTGACATTAAACTGACCGTATCATAAGGGCAATATAACAGACAAAGAGGGAATACGATGCGAAACGAAAATAGAAAAGGAAAGAAAAGCCCGTAGGAAACTCGGGAGCCAAAGTGGCCGTAAGATAGGATCGTAAAACTTATTGATGGCAATGGAGATTATCAGCAGTTATAGGTTGTTTCTTGGTCATTTCTGTGTTTCTGGAAAATTGTTGCCGCTTATCTTTGACTTTTTCGAAATTTATTACGTCTGCAGTTTTTGAAAATTTATTATTTTCGGTGGACTATTATAATATAGTTTGAAGTTAAAATTAAAACAGTTCAAGATGATTTGGAAACAATATATCGGATCAGCTATTTTAAGATACCAATATCTGCCAGTAATGCAATAACAAAACAAGCTTTATTTACCCAATCCAAAATGTTTACTTGCCGGTATTTGTGTTAGACTATCTCTTTTCCACGCATTGGTTATTTGTATATTTGACTGGCTGATTCTATACCGGGTGTTGCTCCGTCGAGCGGGACATAGGGAATCCCATGTAAATTTTAAAGTGGTCCAATATTGGCTCCCCTAATTATTATAGAAGAAAATATAATTAGGATTTTTTAAAGAGCACGAAAAGTTGTACCCAGTGTACAAATTTCAGCTCTTCTCAGTCCATGAGCTAAGAGATAAATGCTAAAATAAGTTTCGAATCTCCTATCTTCTTACGCGCCTTGTATTATTAGAAGTTTATAATAAAATACAAGAAAAATTATTTAACCTCTTACTCTCAAGTTGTCAGATTAATGTCACATCATTTTTAAATAATAAACTAATTAAATCAAGAAAAAATCACTATTATAAAATGGTTTTACCAGGGAAATAGTTATCGAAGAGTAGAGGACATATTTGCAGCCTATTTTCCCAATAGGCCAATACCGTAATTTTCACCTTTAAAAACCCCGTTTTTCTACGTTTTTACATTATTTTTGCATTAAACTGCATAGCTATACTTTCAATCATTTTAATCTCAGTTTGCCATGAAGCCCTATGTGTATGTATGGTTGCCGGATTATCAAAGAAAAGCCACGCAATTTAATTCAAAAATAATGTAAAAAACGTAGAAAAACAGGGTTTTAAAGGTGAAAATCAAATATTGTGTGACACTTTAGCTTTAAATCAAGAATTGTGTGCAAAAGAAGGGGAATATAGTGAAAATAAGCTTAGTTCAAATTTGAACTTTGATGATGGATATCTCGAGAACGAAACGTTTCCGCAAAAATGCGAGGATTCTTTTTGAAATTCCCGTATAAAATTGTTCAGTTTGGCAATGACATTATAAATTAATGATCTAAATTGTCACTGATAAATCGATATGGTGTTTTTATTATTGATTTCTAGAGTACAGGGTGCATAATGAGATACTACGTTGCAGAAGTATTAAGCAGTTTACTCTTTACTGGTTGGTTTAAAAATGCTCAAATTTTCATTTTGGGTGGAACTTATTGTGCTCCTAATAGCATTTTTTCTAAAATAATAAGGGGAGCCAATATTTGACTACTTCCAAATTTACATGGGATTCCCTATGTCCCGCTCGACGGAGCAACACCCGGTATATGAAAAAAACTGATAAACCCAAATTACTACAAGAAGGGGTAAGGTAATTTGACTAGCGATATATTAAAGTTATTTCTAAAAGGTACCCAAATTTTTTTTTATCTTTGGACAATCCACAAAGTCTAAAAGCCTAAATACTAACGTACCGTGGGTGTCTTAAGCAAAGTAAGTAGAAGTTTGTTAACACGGGACTTAAAGGCTTGAAGGTTTTGGGGGAGAAGGAAAGACCTCCGCTGGCAGTAGGTTCCACAGTCTAGAAAGTCTAGGGATAAAGAACGCACGAAATGGGAAGTTCCGGGGCCTGTCCAATTGGACCGTATAGGAATGCATACGTCGAAGCAGAAGCCGTAAAAGTATCTATAAAGAGCGATAGATCTCCTATAACTTGACGATGGGAAGGAAGTCTTTGAGTAAGTATAGTATCATTAATAAGACGAACAGCTCTTCTTTGAATGGCATCATGGACTTTATTGGGCCACCCCAAAATGTTTGCTGCCAAAGGGTGAAAAACTGTCAAAACTGTCTGTATACTGAGAAAATATCTTTTTATAGGTACCTATCTAAAATTTAGCTTTTACAAAATAATGAAACTTAAGTTTTATCTCATTAACCTATGGTACCTACCAAAGCCATTATAATGCTAAACTTTATAGTCTACCATTGCTTCTACCTATACTGGGAACATCCACTGAGAAACTTCTAGCTTTTACAAAATAACTAAGGTCTGCCGCTCACGGGCTCTTGGACTATTAACTTATTTCAAAAGTGGGTGATTTCGGAGATACATAGGGTCAAAAGTACAATCTGGTTTAGGTTTTTATAAATAATTTGGTGTATTATAATAATATTCGTCCAGCAATTTAAAAACAAAATTATTTATTAATAAAATATAGGTAAATTAAATTTTTAACTCGCACATCTCTGAAATCATTTACTTTTGGACTAAGGTAAGTTAAGTTAGATATTCAGTGTGTCCACGGATTGACTCCCAAAGAGAAAAAACTTTTTTATTTTGAAGTTTTTCGAAAAATTTTATTCTTCATAAAAACTCCTGCTTGTGCTCAAACCTCCCGGGACATGTTATTTTGAAAGATTTATATACCGGGTGTTCACAATTTGGGAAAATATGAAAAAATTAAGAATAAAGCAACTTTAGGCGGGAAGATACTATAAAAAGTAATAAGTAAAAGTTGTTGGGTTTAAAAAGTTATGCATCGATGCAAAATTTTGACGTAAGGTCTAAATGTACAGGGTCGGGCAAAAAATTGTACGCTTTGTGAAACAGGATTTTCCGTAAATAATTTTTTTCTGCACAAATGAATTCTTGTTTGTGAGCAAAATTAGTTATGGATTTAATTAATTTATTAAGTTTTTATTGTAAGAGGGATGGTTGAAAACCGATAATTGCCTTTATTATTACGATAGAAACTGGAAAGAGTAGCTATGGTTTCCTCGCAAATGAAATTATATTATTGTCAATGTCATATTATTAAGTTTGTGACATCGATAGAAGAACAACAAAATGCTAACATTAGAACAAAAAGTGTTTATTGTCCAATGTTATGGTTTAGGAGAAAACACTTCTTACTCGTACGTAAAAAGAAAATTTAACGAGAAATGGCCAAATCTTACCATAGACCATAAAACAGTTAAATCCGTTGTTTCGAAATTTAGAAGGACTGGAAGCGTTTTAAATATTAAAAAGAAGAAATCTGCTGTTACTAAAGAAGAAAATGCTATGGCAGCTATTGCACTGGATTCTGTCAGACGTTTCCCAAAAACATCGCTAAGGACCCGAGCTACACAGATTGGGAATGTTAGTAAATCCTATTTGCAAGTAATTTTTAAAGGTAATAAGGTTAGGGCTTATAAGCCAAAATTTGTTCATACATTAGAACCAAATGATGATGCAAAAGACTTGATTTTTGTTTATGGATTGGTGAGAAATACTTGGAAAATAGAAGCTTTTTTTCATAATATTATTTTTTCTGATGAAGCTACCTTCTCAACTAACGGAGTGGCTAGTTCTCAGAACGTACGTTACTCGTCCACGGACAATCCCCATTTTCGAATTCACTGCAGAAGACAGTATTCCAAGAAGGTCAACGTTTGGTGTGCGATTACGTACAACGGAATAATTGGGCCGTACTTTTTGAAGGAAACATGAACCAACATAATTATTTGGAAACACATTTTTCTTGGATCGTTTAGAAAACCTTGTTCATAGGCAAACTGCATATTTTCAACAAGATGGTCATCCCGCACATTCTACAGCAATTGTGAGGGAATGGTTGAACCGGCATTTTCCCGAGCGCTGGATTGGACGATACGGACCAATACCTTGGCCGCCAGGAGTCCCGACCTCACAATAATGAACTTTTACCTATGGGGCTACCTTACCCAAAAAGTGTATGCTAGTCATTTGGAACCAGATCTCACTATTTTGAAAAACAGAATTAGAGAAGCAATTCAAGGTATCCCATTGCGAGAGATACGAAACGCTTATAGAGCTTTCATTGAAAAGCTCAACTATGCGAGGAAGTTGGTGGAGAAACCTTTGAATAGTTTTTTTGTTGATAACTTTCTTTTTTTATTTATATTAGGTTAACATAATTTTTATTCCGTATTCGTTTCCTAATAAATTTAATATAAGGCATTGATTTTCTTGTATATATCTTAATGCATTTTTAAAAAGTGATAATATCAATTCACCAGAATATTTTCCTATAATAATTCTTTTCAGTTCTTGAAATTTTCTCGTATATTACATAAATTCTACAAAGCAATTTTGTTCACAAATAGAATTTTTATTTATTAGAAAAAATAAGTTAATTACAGGGAATGCTATTTCATAAAGCGTACAATTTTTTGCCCGACCCTGTACATTTAGACCTTACGTCAAAATTTTGCATTGATGCATAACTTTTCAAACCCAACAACTTTTACTTATTACTTTTTATAGTATCTTCCCGCCTAAAGTTGCTTTATTCTTAATTTTTTTCATATTTTCCCAAATTGTGAACACCCGGTATATAAATCTTTCAAAATAACATGTCCCCGGGAGGTTTGAGCACAAGCAGGAGTTTTTATGAAGAATAAAATTTTTCGAAAAACTTCAAATAAAAAAGTTTTTCTCTTTGGGAGTCAATCCGTGGACACACTGTATATTAGCCGGAGAAATTTTTGGTACCACCTTTTAGAGACATCCTGTATAAATTTTTTTAAATTTGGCTTTTTTAAAAGTATTACTTTTAACATGTACAACTTAACATTAAGAATACCCTGAATAATAACTTCATTTAGGCTACTCAGTAGAGACATTTTGCACCTCTTAAAATAACAGACGTTTTTTGGCCTCCTTATGGTTATCGTTATTAAACATAACGATTACGGTAGCAGTTTTAGACAGAGATTTTGCAGCCTCTTTTAAGAAATATATCTTGCGTCTGCGCTTTCGAACCTTATTTTTGCCTATGGTTTACCGATTTTAAAGTTAACGAAAAATCAGTATTTACTTTTATTCTTCATAAGATAGAAATTGATATTTAAATATATGCAAACACTTCTGTTGATTTTGTTTTTTAAAGTAGATGCAAACAATACAGTAAAGGCAAAAAACAAAAAGTAAGTTTAGGTTTGGTAGTAGAATAAAAAGCAAGTGTGCCAGATTGTAACACCTAAATGAATTACTGATTTAGAATATCCGTAAAAGTGCAAGTCCGTTTTAATTTCTTAACACTATTTCATTTTTATTACTGCTATAGATTTTTCGCTAATTAGAGCCTATGTATAAATGATATTTTAATTGATACGGCATTAAAATTTTAACCTTTTAAATAATTGATATTAAAATTTCTACAATCCGGCAACCACGCAGTTTAACAATAACGATAACGATAAGCTCTTCGGTATTTTTCCGTAATTAAAGGAGTCCGGTATGGTTAATAACGATAACGGATTATGTTTGCGTTACTGCGCAGTCTCAGAATAACGTTAACTACAACGGAATTGCAAAATAAGGGGTGCAAAATGTCTCTAATGAGAGAAAAAAGTACAATAGCTCCAAAAACGCCAAGAACTAAATGGTATTGGCAATTATCCAAAAAGCGGTGTAATTTCTAAAAAGATCAAACGCTTGGTTGGTCAATCGGTTTTTCAATAAGAACATTCAAATCGGAAGCATCTAAAGATTTCCTAACTTCAAAAGATTTTAAATTGAAAACTTCTAAAGGCCACGAAATGATAATGCATTGAAAGGAAATCGACTGAAATGTTTTTAAATTAATAAGTAGTTTTTGCAGATAGGTAGACAGGCAGTTTTACACTTAAAACGGACAGAGATAGTACTGCCCGAAACGTTGTGTAAATAAATGAAATAAATACGATAGTACCCTTCACTCCACTTTTCAGGTTCTCAAACCAATCTCTCAACCCGACTTGGAAAGCAAACGCAGGGCGATGCAGGTATCTCTTTCACAGGATCTCAATTTGATTTTGGATAGGGGCGCCAAAAATTTCGTTTATTTAATGCATCCAAAACACAATCATGTTCCTTGTCGCGAAAAAATAATTTAACACTCACCCTTTGCTTATGAGTGGCCAGGTTTTGCAGAGCGGGGACACATTTAACCTTGTGGGGTTCACAATTGAGAATAACCTCAACTGGCGTAAACACATTGTATCTATAGCCACCGCGGCTTCAAAAAAGCTTGGATTCCTTTTCCGAACCAAAAAGTATTTTTCTCCTTCCAATTTATACACTTTGTATGTGTCCCATATTCGACCCTCTCTGGTATATTGTTCTCATGTCTGGGGAATGGCATCCCCTACAACCCTCAGCGTTCTTGATGCCATTCAAAGAAGAGCTGTTCGTCTTATTAATGATCCTTTACTTACTCAAAGACTTTCTTCTCTTGCCCATCGTCGAGCTGTGGGAAATCTATCGCTCTTCTATAGATACTTTTACGGCTTCTGCTTCGACGAATTATCCAGTATAGTCCCTCCTCTTGTAGCTCCCAACAGAGAAACCCGTGGTGCCGCACGTATGCATCCCTATACGGTCCAATTGGAAAGGCCCCGAACTTCCCATTTCGTTCGTTCTTTTATCCCTAGAGTTTCTAGACTGTGGAACCTACTACCAGCGGAGGTCTTTCCTTCCCCCAAATCTTCAAGTTTTTCAGTCCCGTGTTAACAAACTTCCTCTTACCCTGCTTAAGACACCCACGGTACGTTAGTATTTAGGCTTTCAGCCTTCGTGGATTGTCCAAAGATTTAAAAAAATACAATGGTAGTCCAGTCCGAGGCTCATCTTTTTAATAAAAATTTTTGGAGATATATCACAGGCTAGCCCAATTTTTTTTAAAATAGCCCTCCACATAAAAATCGTCCCTATCTGAAGTTGATGGCCCATTATGCGAGTGTCCCAAATCAAGCCGCCGCCTTGGCATGTTGCCATAGCAACCTAGGGTGTGTTGCCTATTTAGTGGGGCTTATTATTAAAAATACGCGTTTTAACAAAATTTAAACCAAAAAACAACGGTAATTATTTAATTATTATAGTTTAGATATGAATGGTAAGCGACCGGCATTCTTATGTTAACCGAATAAAATTTATTTTATATTTAAAACAAAGTTACTGCTACAGGGCAGGGGTTGCCTAAAAAATTATGGTCAAGGTAATATTTTAATTTAAAAATTAACCTCAAAGTTTTTGTCAAACAATGTATAGTGGGTTTAGATGGGTCCACATTTAATTTATTCTGAAAGTAATACCCCAAAGTACACAAAAAATGATAAAGTAAACAAACAACAGACAGACGCGAAACAAGAGGATGTTTTTTAAGTACGTGACACGTATTTTAGCAGTGTTTTTTTAATTATCTAA
Source organism: Listronotus bonariensis (assembly GCA_014170235.1). Lineage (NCBI taxonomy): Eukaryota > Metazoa > Arthropoda > Insecta > Coleoptera > Curculionidae > Listronotus > Listronotus bonariensis. The sequence continues at coordinate 31,352 of JACEGR010004617.1, read as the reverse complement.
AAATATGAAATCACGCTCTGTCAGCGCTATATGCCTTCGAGTTTTCATATTCGAATATATAAAAACCGCCGGACGGCGGTTTTCTTTCTATAATCGAGCAAAAACGCCGGCGGTCGATTAGCCATTGCCTTAAAAAAAATGTCAATCACTTCTGTTCTGTCATGTACACACTGAAAAAATGATATCTTAAAACAAAAGCCTTAGATTTAATTGGAGAGAATTGTGACTTTCATATGTGTTAAAGAAATAGGATCTCAAACAGAAAAAAATATGTTTTTAGCTTTGCGTACTAAATTCAAAAGAAGGCGCTTTTGTAATAAAAATAACCTTATTTTATTTAGTGACCCCAATGGGTCTACATTAAAGAATGATGTATTCCGTTAAAAACATCGAGCGCTTTCCCACTGAGAGATTCTTTCTTTAAGACAAGATAGTAAATACCACAGACTGAAATAAAATTTAATTCAATTAAGATAATTATATTAAATAAACAACTAGTTCTCTTTCTGATAGGTAAGAGAGGAATTCCTGCTTATCATGTCATTCACCGAGACCTCTGTTCTCCATCGATGATGCGTTTTGCCGAACCTCATAGGACTTATCAAACTGGCTGTCCCGGGTCCAAGTTGAATAATACGAATAACAAGTGTATCTTATAAAAAAACTTTCGTTGTTCGACGGTAGGATATAATCGTACCGTTGTTACCGTACTAAAAAGCATAATTCAGTGATTACTTATATTAAAGAAATAGGTTCTTGGATATAAAGGGTAAATATTTTGGTATAGGTTCTTAAAATAAGAACCTATTATTTTAAAGAAAATTCATTAATATTTTGATAGAAACATTTAATATTTCTTCTGTTTAAAATCTTAAAACTTATATTTAAGATATTAAAGAGCTTAAATCATAAATCTTAAGGTTCTTATTTCTTGATTCTGATATTCTTAAAATAATACTAAGGATATTTTAATTTCAAGAATTTCTTTTACATTAAAGACATAAATTAAAGTATTTTTTCTCCCAGTTTAAGAACCACTATTATTTTAAAGTAAGAAATAAATCTTGGTTTAAAAGCACAACTATTCAAAAAGAATGCATATTTTTAAAACCTTGTATTTGCTTAAAACAAGACATTTTTTTCTGTGTGCAGTGAAAAAAATCCATTAAAAAGGGTGTGTAAAAAAATTTGAGGTTGTTTTTTAAATTTAAATCTAGCATTAACCATAATTCATTTATTAGCTATTTATGTATCAAGGGCGTTACTAGGACTATAATGCCCTGAAGGTCAGAAATAGCCCGAGGGCCTCTGGCCCGCGGGCTAGATTTCGACCTGATGGGCATTATAGTCCAGTGCAAGTCCCGTGGTGCATACAAATGCTTTATGTTTTACCCAAAAAGAGTTTTTCAATGACTAATTACATTATTTATTCGCAATATAAAAATAAGTTGCAAGTGTACCTGTATACGTAAGTAGATAATGACTGGTGTTAAGTTTGACTTTGATGTTTCTATCAGTTAGTCAGTTGGCATTTTTTATTTAACGATTTGCTCAAAATGGAAGAAATTCCACAAAATATAAGAGAAAAGGCCATAAAAGCGACCGAAAATCTTTTGCCAGTTAAATCAAGGCAACAGTATGATCGGGATATGGCATATTTGGTATTTGGAAAGATGCGAACGCAATTCTTCAAATAACCGAAACCGTTTTAATGGCATATTTTCAGGAACTGGTAAGTTATTGATTTTATTTTAATACATATGTTTGTAAAAACTTGATCTTTATTGTGAGAGAAATAAAATTGGATAAGCAATAAAATTTCCATATTAGCGCATTAGGGGCATTATGATAATGCCCGCTTATAATGCCCTAGGTGTGATAGCAGGTATTATTGCTACCATAACATATTCCGTTTCTAAGGTATTACAGATCAATAATAGATGGGTAAAACATAAAATACTTTATTTATTATTAAATATTTATCCGCTAAACAGATGAGTGCAGATCGCTTCCTATTCGGACCTTAGACTATTACTTTAAACTTGTAAAGTCGGTTTAAAAATGTGTAAATTTTTTAAACAGTTTTATATCAAATATTTCTAAAAATTTCTATATTAAAAAACTGCAACACATATTTCTCTTTATTCCTTCTTCCAGAAATTCTTTACCCGTTCAATTCCTAGAGAAAACAGATGTCGCAAAGCAACCCGGGTCGGCATCTGGTGTCGACATGACATTAAGGCTTTCTCGCCTTCCCTATCCCCCCTTTCCCCCATTGCTACACCGCTAACGTTACCCTTTAGGAACCACCCCGGTTTTGATATGGGGCCGCCGCGGTGTGTGTTTGAGGGCGCGGGGGAGCAGGGGCGGACGACAAAGAGTTACCTATCTTGGAAAAAATTTAACAAAAAGGAAATTGAAAAGGGGTTTATTTAAATTATATTTTGTAAAGGTAATAAGCTACGTATAGTATTGATTACAGCGTATTTGCTTTAACCCCAACTGCCTGATAATGCATGATTTAATGTAGTTTTTGGTAATAGTTCGATATAGCGGTTTTCGCTATTATAAGAGATTTTTGAAAATTCTTTTCAGGGCGTTTCTATAGGTCGATTATGACACAAATCTGTGTGCGCGGTTTTCCAAAATCCATTTCTATAATTTATTATTAATAAAAACATATTTACGGGACGGTGGAGTGAACAGGGTGCTGGGTGGGGACAAAACAGTATAAATCCAACGTCAAACACGAGAAAACATTCATACACTGCACTCGGGGCACATGAAAAATGTAAATTAATTTTGAAAAGTATTAAATTTTTCGAAAAACTATCCCACACATATGAGATATCTCGTCCGCCATTAATTAAAGAAGGAAAATTCATTTTGGTCAGCTGATAACATGAAGTTCGTCAATATAAAAATGACAGTCTTGATAGAAGCAGCGTTGCCAAACTTCTTATGAAGAATTAACACCAAGCCTATTTCGGGGATTATCCACCATTTCCATGAGAAACAATGGTGTTTTTGTAGAAATGCCTTCTTCTTTATGTTTAGGTAATTTCCTTTTTTCTCTACAAATTATAACAGGAAGAAGGAATAACTTAATTTTTCAGATGAATTTTGTCCTGTATCTTCCTTTTTTTTAAGCTATTGACACTTTCTCACTTTATTTGGCAACATCGCAAAACATTTACAGTTCTATTCCAAACTCTTCTTTTTATGCAGTGACAGCCATGGCGGAATTGTTGTACTATTATTTATTTTTAATTTTTTTAAACAATTTTTTGGACATTTTTGTAAACGGAAAGTGCGGTGTATACTGTGAAATACTGTTTTTGGGCTTTTAATGTAGGATTTCTACTGTTTCGTTCCCAACCAGCACCCCTGTTCACTCCACCGTCCCGTAATATGTTTTTATTAATAATAAATTATTGAAATGGCTTTTGGAAAACGCGCACACAGATTTGTGTCATAATCGACCTATAGAAACGCCCTGATAAAGAATTTTTCAAAAACCACTTATAATAGCGAAAACCGCTATATCGAACTATTACCTTGTTTTTGGTTGTACTAAACAATTTAAGAGGGTTATAGTTAGTTCGGGCTCAAAAATAGTAATTAATGTGACAAGTGCTTAAAGTGATTTTTTTAAGAATGGGAAGTTTGACAGCACGAACCGTTAGGCGAGTGCGGCATGCCCATGAGCAAAAAAAGACACTTTATGCATGTGTTACATACTATATTTTTCTACGACCGTATACAAATTTTCCAAAATACCATTTTATACATGTTTTATTTATTTAAACCTTTTAATTTTAATTTTTGCAGCACAGCAATTATATTGCAACAAAAATCATAGCCCTCTTATTTTTAAAAGACAATTATCCCCTTCATAACTATGCATTTATTATTAAATTTTAGAAAGTTGTATGAAGTAACTTTTTTAACACTTTAAACCTTTTTTTACACTTTGCAACAGTGTTTTGTTTCCATGCCTACTGCAATAACCTTAAATATCAATTTATGCAATGTAACAGTAAACGCGACATCAACTGTACCAAAGGGTCAATTTACGTTGATTTCGTCATTATTTCTTTTAGTTCATTGTGTCACTAGTTTTAAAAATTTGACAGTTTGCAAATAAATTTAATAGAAATTATTGAAAATTAATAGTAATAATGAATTTGGATGACTAAGAAATTGAAAAGGTATACTGTTTAAGTAATATTTCTGCAAAAACTACGTACATGTTTCTAAAATTAAATAATAATTTATAGTTATAAAGAGGATAATTGTGTCTTAAAAATAAGAAAGCTATGATTTTTCATTCAATATAATGGCTGTGCTCAAATTAAAATTAACAAGTTTAGATAAATAAAACATGTATAAAACACCCTGTATATTATTCTAATTATTAGTTAAAAGTATTTTGAGCATAATTTCTTATTTTAATCCCATATTAATCTTGTCACATCCACTTTACAAAATACTGAATAAACTTCGATTGACTTCTCTTTATCACGTCCCTTCATCTCATAATTTAGAGCTTCTTCTTAAGATGACTGTTCAGACTTTGGGTCAAATTTAAACGTGAAGGGTCAGCGCGACATGGCCACTTAGGTAACGACATCCGGTTCCTCAGAACCGCCTTTTTGTCGTTTCTTGCTGTTCAAACGAGAACTATTTGGCTAGTTTGGGTAAATAGCTCCTAATTTAGTTTTAGGTTAGATTAATTATATGCTTTAGATACTTATTTTCTTTTACTATGAGTTTTTATAATAGAAAAATAAAATGTATGTCTTATGCGGAATATAATTTATAAATTAGTGCAAAAAGATGTGTGTCGTAGCTATTGATATTGTGAACAACAAAATTGATGTTTAGATGTTTAGATTAATGATATATCTGGTCATTAAATCGTTTTATTTTTCCAAAATAGGTAGTGCTTTTTTGTAAACACGTGTAAAGATCTATGTAGGTCAAGTAGGTTTTTTTTTAATGGAACACCCGGTATATTTAAAAAATATATTGTAAGTCTATAATAAATTCTACATTATAAATATGTAATACACTATACGTCAATTATTGCTTGTTTCTGAGGGAAAAGAAAAAGAAAAAAATTGGTTTTAATTATTTTTAAATAGTTGTGTCACTGTCAGAATGATAAATATTAGCTTTGTTCGCGGGTTTGATTCTGAACCGGTTCTGGGACTATTCGCATGCGCAGTGAAAAAAGCAGCGTTCGCGGTTAGTAAAATCCTGAATTTTTAGTAACAGTTCTGTGTTCGCGGGTTACAATGGAATCAGTTCGTTACCGGTTCGTAACCTGATTAGCAGTCCTGGGATTTTTGTTGGAACTAAAAGTTCAGTTCGGAATTTCATGCGTATTGTCGACATGGTCAGCTGTTTTTCTGTTTTTGTGGTACAGAAATAAACCGTTGTATTACAGTTTATTTGTTTTTGCCACTTTTTATGCGGGTTAATATACCTGTTGAATATTTTTTTTATATTTTTGTGATTCTGAGCGTATATAAACAAAGGATTTTTAATTGTATTCCGTATGAATGTATGTATGCAATAAAATAAATAAAGATTTAATTAAAAAATATAGACAATATTACAAGATTTTACCATTTCTTGTTGTTTGAATTTTATCTTTAGTTAAATACACATAGGTACTTATGTTAAAAACGAGAGGAGGCAGGGAATCCCTCGTCTTCCGCCGAGAGACCTCGAGTGGCATTCGACAGTATAACAATTTACCTTTTTGTTTAAATTTAATTTTTTTTTTGTATAGTATCCAATTTAACCATGAAAAATCCTAACCAAAGGCTAGGTTAGAATACATCCTCAGCTGTATAGAAAATCGTTCGCGGTAAATAAAAATTCCGAACTAATAAATAACTAGACATGCGCTTTAAAACAATTCTAAACCAGTTCGGTTCTGGTTCAGAATCGGTTCATTACTAGACCCGCGAACAAAGCTATTACAATAAAATGTAATCAATAACTTTTCATTGTATAAACGTACGAATAGGTGTATGAGCAATTTAGTTCATTTTAGAAACATATTTACTAACTTGCAGTAAAAACAGCAATACCATACTTATGGCTGGTTTTAGGTTAAGCAATATGTAAATATGTATTTAAAATGATCTAAATAGCTGATTTTATTAATAGCTCTAACAATGATAGGTAATTACTGACATGTAATTATATAATTTGTCACTCTACCGTGATAGACTTATTTAAAAATTAGTATTTAAACAAAATATTTATTTTCTTTCTTCACTTTTAATCGTTCATATTAAGTATATTTGCATACTGTTAATATCTTTATGTTATACCTATCTATTGATCTGTAATACCTTAGAAACGGAATATGTTATGAAGGTAGCAACTAATACCTGCTATCACACCTAGGGCATTATAAGCGGGCATTATGATAATGCGCTAATATGGAAATTTATTGCTTATCCAATTTTATTTCTCTCACAATAAAGATCAAGTTTATACAAAAATAAATTTTAATATTTGTTCTCCTTCCAAAACTTTTAGACTTCTTCCGGGACGTATCCATTCAACAACTTTTAAAAAGACTCTTGAGACGATGGTATTGCGAAATGTCTATATTTTCATAGACCATCAACTTAGACCTTAGGGTGGAATACTTGGTCAGAGGGGAGTTCGGACTGTATTTTCCGACTAAAAATAATAAAGTTTGTTAAACATATGTATTAAAATAAAATCAATAACTTATAACAGTTCCTGAAAATGTATGCCATTAAAACGGTTTCGGTTATTTGATGAATTGCATTCGCATCTTTCAAATACCAAATATGCCAAACTCCCGATCACTGTTGCCTTGATTTAACTGGAAAAGATTTTCGGTCCTTTATGGCGTGGCCTTTTCTCTTATATTTTATGGAATTTCTTCATTTGAGCAAATCGTTAAATAAAAATGCCAATGACTAACTGATAGAAACATCCCAAGGGAGAGTCAGAAAGCTTAACACCAGTCATTATCTACTTACGTATACAGGTACAGGTGCAACTTATTTTTATATTGCGAATAAATAATGTAATTAGTCATTGAAAAACTCTTTTGGGTAAAACAAAGCATTGTATGCCACGGGCTTTACTGGACTATAATGCCCATCAGGTCGGGAAATCTAGCCCTCAGCTATTTCGACCTTGGGGCGATATAGTCTGTAACCTGATACACAAATAGCTATTAAAAGCAGCAATAATAATTGACATATGAACGGTTATACATTTTTATGTGGGAATTTAATAACGTCACAATTTGTTTAAATATACAAGATTAATTCCGGTAAAAACCTACTTGACATTAAAAATTCTGTTTTTGGGACACTGGTACTGTCATTACAAAGAAAGTGTATTCAAATAATCATTTTTATTTTAAATTTATGTTTGTATTATGTACAGGGCGTAGGTTGTGTTGGTTATAAGTAGAGTTATAAGTGGAGTTTTTGCAAAGAAGCCTACTGAATATATCGTACAAGACTAAGCTACCTGTATTTTTAAAAGTCTAGCACGAGAAAACACCTACAAACAATTGTTCAAAGATTAAAAGAACTTTTTGAGGAGACAAAAAAAAAATGGGTTTAGAATGAAACCTCGTAAAAGATGGAGCCACACTACACTCGCGGCGCGAGGCGGACGTAGGTAATAGCCAGTGGTTCACTGCGGAATTTAAAAAAATATTTACTGCAGAATTAACGAGCTATCAAAGAATAATTAACAGAGAGAAAAACTAACAGCTATCAAAGAATCACTTTCTGAAATCCTTAAAAACCCGCTATTAAAATGGCTGATTGCCTCCGATTCTAGAGTTCGATGAAGCCATATCCAAATTCTACCATGAACATCCAATAACAGAAATCCACAATTTACTTGTCCGATGCAATATAAAGGTAAAATCATAGCTGTTATATGGTGTCCTAGTCAGTGTCGGAATCCCAGGCAACGAAAAGGCCGACCTCTGCTAAAATCAGCCAATTTGCCCTGCACCAAATATATGGAAACACACTCCATTCAGGAATCTTTTCCCACTCATAAACAACACCTTACAAAACATTAAAAAACATGAATGGGACCTATTAGAGAACAATAATAAACTGCGTGAGATAATCAATACTTTGCCTTCTGAACTTATATCCACTGGTCTGAACAGAAGAGAGCAAACAGTGATCCATCGATTGATGATTAGCGGCACTCCTGGCTCACGAATTCCCACCTACTTCGATCTGAAGACCCTCCAACATGTGACAAATGTAACCAGACACTCACCATTAAGCACATTTTTATAACCTGCAACGAACTAAGGCCACAACGGAAAAACATAAGATTAATCATACTAATTTGAAATCTGATCTTGCTCCTTCTGCCCAGAACTTTAAAAACATTGTTAGCTTCCTTAAAGAAATACAGCTATACGCAAAAATCTAGATACAAACTTTAAAATAAACATAGTTGAAGGCGCCAAATAGTCCCAGTTACTGATGCGCTTCATATAATTCACAAATTCTCTCTCTCTCTCTCTCCTCAAGCGTGATTGGGAATGCTCTCGCGGTTTGTGGTTGGTGGCAGTGCGAATTATTACAACGTTTACCGTATTAAACAGATTTGGCTTTCTCTAATTCTGGCTTTTTTTCCACATATCACAAAAGTCATCCGTGGAAAACAGTTTTCTTGACTTATTTGACCACCTGATACTTCCAAGAATCAATAAATTTTGGTGTATCGTACTTTTAAGTATTGTGAACAATAAAAGACATTAAAATGTTTTTTGTAAATATACAAGATCTTTTAAAATTAACTACAAAAGTTTTAAGATTTAAAGGAAGCTACATAGCTTTTCCCGGTGTGGAGGTTGAAGGTGCTGTGCGTTTTTACCTTTGGGGATCAGTAAAGATTTTACGATAAATCTTTCTTCTGGAGCTAAGTGCTGTGAGCGAAGATTCCTATAGCCTGATGTTTTCTAAGTTTGGTGGTGTGCAAGTGTTTTTGTATTGGCTGGGGACGCTTGAATCTTCCGTTTTGACGTCGGTCTATATAAGGTCGCGACATTCGGCCATATGTGCTATGACATATTATGATGTCCCATCTCCCATTTTTCGGCCATGTTGTTCAGTACCGGAAATATACAGTTTATTGTATTAGTAGAACAACCGTTTACACAACAGTTTTTAATTATTATTAGGTTGTAAATTCTTTTAGCTTTAAATAAAAAACATTTGGAATTACATCTTTCAACCAATATCACTTCCAAAACAATGCAAAATGAATTGCGCAAATTCTAGACGCCACTGGATTGATCATCAGCTTTGATTTTACCCAGTTTTGCCAACTTTTCTCCGTGGAGTGCTCTTCCTTGCGTCCCCGACCTCAGAACCACCTAAAAGTTGAGGATATGTCGCAACCTTATAAATATAAATTAACCTTGGTAATACGTAGATCTTGGTTTGACAGCTGTCAATTTATGCATCGCATCGATTATTATTTTTGCATGTTTTGGAATTTTTGGGAGCTACGAGCTCAATCATCCAGATTTTTCACCGACGAAGCCCCTGGAAAGCATAGTCCGAAAGGGGAGCTAGCGAGGTTGGACCAGAAGAGACCTGAGCAGAAGTAAAAATAAAAAAATAATAATAAAGGTAGTTATTTTATATCTTACGATAGTCCATAAAGACTGAAAGCCTAAATACTAACGTACCGTGGATGTTAGGCTTTTCTTAACTTGTTAAAGGGGCACGTTAAGACTTTGTTCGCTCGTTATCTGAAGAAAAACTTGCGTAAGCAACACAGGTATGTGCGACAGGGCGCCTAAGCTCAAAATAGAGTGTGGCACTGAAAAAAAAACGAAAATCCTTATAATGAACAAGCAGCTTCAATCTGTGGTCATTATTCAAACCAATAAAAATAAAAACAACGAACATAAATTTGAAACTAATCAGAAGTTGGCTTGATGGCGTCGGTCGATAAGGCGGAAAATCAAATTTCCAAGTAACAAATGTCCCGTTTCTGAAGTTGTTTGTCGGTGAACCGAACTCGGCCCAGAATGTGACCGTTTCGGGTCGCCACGCGGCTGACCAAAGGCACTGTTGAGGTCGAGAACATTCTCAGCGGTTAGTCCGAGCCAAATTTAGTGGAGCGGAAAATCACCACAAGAAGAATAATTGTGTTTTGTGTTATTTTTATTTTTGGACAATCCACGAAGGCTGAAAGCCTAAATACTAACGTACCGTGGGTGTCTTAAGCAAGGTAAGAGGAAGTTTGTTGACACGGGACTTAAATACTTGAAGATTTGGGGGAAGGAAAGACCTCCGCTGGCAGTAGGTTCCACAGTCTAGAAACTCTAAGGATAAAAGAACGAACAGAAATGGGAAGTTCGGGGCCTGTCAATTGAACCGTATAGGGATGCATACGCGCGGCACCACGAGTTTCTCTGTTGGGAGCTGCAAGAGGAGGGACTATACTGGATAATTCGTCGGAGCAGAAACCGTAAAAGTATCTATAGAAGAGCGATAGATCTCCCACAGCTCGACGATGGGCAAAGAAGGAAGTCTTTGAGTAAGTAAAGGATCATTAATAAGACGAACAGCCCTTCTTTGAATGGCATCAAGAATGCTGAGGGTTGTAGGGGATGCCATTCCCCAGACATGAGAACAATATTCCAGAGAGGGTCGAATTTGGGACACATACAAAGTGTATAAATTGGAAGGAGAAAAATACTTTTTGGCTCGGAAAGAGAAATCCAAGCTTTTTTGAAGCCGCGGTGGCTATAGATACAATGTGTTTATGCCAGTTAAGGTTATTCTCAAATGTGACGCCCACAAGGTTAAATGTGTCCCCTGCTCTGCAAAACCTGGCCACTCATAAGCAAAGGATGAGTGTTTGATGATTTTTTCGCGAGAAAATGCGTTATTTCACGCTAGTGTTGCAAAGAAACTTTACAGCACTAGTGTTGCAAAGTAATACTTCACAAACACGTGTGTGATGTATATTATGATGTCAATTCAGAAACTGCTATTGGTTTTGCAAGTGGCAGATTGATGGTAGTGACAGTAGAAAACTTTTACTTACCTTAAACAGTAGAACCCAAATTAGCTAAAATCATCTGTTAACGTTAAGTTACTACACAGTATAAGCTTTCTTCTAATAATAAAAAGAGTAATAATAACATTTCCGAAAATAAAAACATAAACAAAAAATAGACATAACCACAAAAACAACTTTCACTGACTGCCGCTCAGTGGCCCAGTGTTGTCAGGTAGTGTAGATCAAATTAAAACCTCCTTCTACCTTTGAGCACGCACTTATAGAGGCAGCCTTGCCGCTTGACGTTCGACCTAAGCGCAGAAGAAAACTCCTATAGATCAAATTCCTTTCTCTTCTGTCTTCGTGTCACTCAAACAACTAGTTAAATCTTTTTTTTATCCTTTAATTAAACCTGAGGCTAATACAACTTTTATGAATCCACTTTCCTTTATCCATTCATAAATAGAATCAGACCCTTCCGACGTTGCCAAATGCTTTCCATATTTTGCATGGTATAACTAGACGTTTAGTAGTCGTTTTCTTACCTTTTAAGGACTTTAGGTTATGCATTTGCAATTTTCATATTTTTATATTTTCTTCTCAAAATATGAGGAAAAATGGTACTTTTACTTAATTTTACATGTGATGTTCAGTTTCATTAGCTCAGTTTTACCACATATTGCACCACCCAGCACCCCTTTTACATCCCAGGTCCCGTCGGTTTGCCTTAACTGATAATTTTTAAAAAACGGAATATTTTGGAATTAACTGTCGCCACCTGCGTTTTATTTGGAAGAGTGTCTAAAATATGTAGATATCAATAATTTTAAAAACACCTTATAAATAGCAGAAAACCGTATTAAACTATAACGTTATTACCTAACCAAACCATACAATTTTTATTAAGTGAGGGCCTTTTTAAATTCCAAAATGATAAAAGTTATATAATGCTTCTAGGTAGGTGATTTCGATGTAAAAATATTGTCAAAACAGTATAATATAGCAGTGAGGAAAAGTATATATCACACTAGTGTTGCAAAGTAAATATCACCCTAGTGTTTGCAAAGTTCTCAATTGTTTTTTATTTTTTCTGAACAGACAAACTTTAATTTATTTATTTTTTGGTGAATAATTTGTGGTCGTAGGAAAAATAGTGTACAGTACTCGTGTGAAAATGACTTTCTTACACTCGTGGTTTGTCACCTCGGCACAACGCCTCTGAGTCATAAACATTCCCACTCGTGTGAAATTAGTCATTTCCACACTCCTTAATGTAATATACTATTCTGAGATTTTGCAAATAAAAAAAAAAATTGTTGCACACCAAAATGGACCACACATTGAATAATACTGACACTATATTTGGATCAAAATTTAAAAAATTTAAGTACTGTTTTTCGGAAAACTCTGCCACAATATTAAATTTAAGTTATTGAATGTTTACATACTTATTTGCAATTTTAGGTCTTTACAATATTGCAGATAGTTTTCCATTATCTTTATAAATTCCTGAATAAATTACGAAAATAATTCACATCTACTTCTCTACCCAAAAACAATAGGGGCTTCGTACGGTTCGCAATCAAGAAATTGAAATTTCAATAAAAACTAATCATTAATTCCGAATTTGGGGTCTTTCTGTGTTCCGAACATGACGTTCCTTGGCGCAGTCGGCCATGAACAACCCTGCACCGTCTTTTTGTAACAAATGAAGGTCGATTCCCTGGCCTGGCCTGCTGGGAGAACGAAATGGTCGCCTCTGCCTAATTTGAACAAATGAACGGAGGCACACTAAGCAAATTAGATTCGCACATGGGTGTCCGTTTGGCGTGGCGCCTTTGCCCTCCACTTTATTTTCACGGCCTACTACGGGTTTGGAGCAAATGCGATTTCGTAATGAGGGTAGTCTACCCTAGCAAATGATTAGGTTAGGGCCAACTTTTTAGATTGCCCGGTTTTTTTTACTTTCTGGGATTGCTTAACAGAAACGAGTTTTCAAGTTCTTATGAATTATAATGGGGAGTGAAGGTGGTGCAAGATGCACTAAAACCAAGGTACGCATATATTTGCGCTTCAAAAGTTAAAAGAGAAAAGTATATTGGTAATTGTTTGATATAGCGGGTTTCGCTATTATAAGAAATTTTGAAAAATTCTTTTCAGGGTGTTTTCTATAGGTCGATTATAACACAAATCTGTGTGCGCGTTTTCCAAAATCCATTTCTTTAATTTATTATTAATAAAAACATATTACGGGACGGTGGAGTGAACAGGGGTGCTGGGTGGGGACGAAACATAGAAATCCTTTATTAAACGCCCAAAAACAGTATTTCACAGTACACACCGCACTTTCTGTTTACAAAAATGTCCAAAAATTGTTTAAAAAAATAAAAATAAATAATAGTTCAACAATCCCCCATACTGTCACTGCATAACAAAAGAAGAGTGTGCAATAGAATTGTAAAATGTCTTGCGATGTTGCCAAATAAAGTGAGAAAGTGTCAATAGCTTAAAAAAGGACAAAATTCATATGAAAATTAAGTTATTCCTTCTTCCTATTATCAATTTGTAGGGAAAAAAGGAAAACACCTAAACATAAGGAAGGTGGCATTTCTACAAAAACTACCATTGTTTCTCATGGAAATGGTAGATAATCCCCGAAATAGGCTTGGTGTTAATTCTTCATAAAGAGTTTGGCAACGCTGCTTCTATCGAGACTGTCCATTTTCATAATGACGAACTTCATGTTTTTGCTGACCAAAATGAATGCGCCTATTTTTCCTTCTTCAGTTAATGGCGGACGAGATATCTCATATGTGTGGGATAGTTTTCCGAAAAATTTAATACTTTTCAAATTATTTACACTTTTCATGTGCCCCGAGTGCAGTGTATTAATGTTTTCTTGTGTTTGACGTTGGTTATACTGTTTTGTCCCCACCAGCACCCTGTTCCCTCCACCGTCCGTTAATATGTTTTGATTAATAATAAATTATAGAAATGGATTTTGGAAAAGCGCTCACAGATTTGTGTCATAATCGACCTATAGAAACGCCCTGAAAGAGAATTTGTCAAAAATCTCTTATAATGGCGGAAACCGCTATATCAGAGCAATGGCCAGTACTTATATTATCAAAACGCCATTGACCGACGAATCGTATTGTTTCTCCGTCGGTTTGCGGTTGTTAGCGAGGAGGGCATTTATAAAAGTTCACTAGCTACCGCTCGGTAAAAAATAGGATTGCTGCATAAAGGGACAATAAAGCACACTAGAGCGCTCAGCTATCGGTGCGCTCACGGATCCCGGTTAAATATTTTACGATGCTATTTAAATGTCATTCAAGGTCATTTATTTAAAAAAGCATGTAAAATATTTGACCGGTAATGACGTACCAAAGGCACTGGCGCCTGAGCGGTAGCTGACTTACTAAGTGGATTGAGACAAAGAAACTAATTGGCTTATTGGCAAAGAAATTATCTTTGCATAAAATCTTGTTTTTCTTTTGAATTTATTTGTGTTGTTGTGGAGTTATTGGACACCCTGTATGTATGTAGGCAATTTGATTGAAATTGATAAGAGGAATTTTAATGTCTATTGGTGCCTTTAATGGTGAAGTTTTATCGACTTAATAAAAAAGTACCTTATTTTTAAGTTTTTGATTGTCTTTAAAATTGTGCCCTCAGCTTTGCGATATCTGTCAAAATAAAAAAGTTATGATGTAAATAAATACGTTTTGTAACTCAAAACGAATGATATTTTGAAAAAATGTATTGAGAAGATTTGGGGGAGAAGAGGGAAAGACCTCCGCTGGCAGTAGGTTCCACCGGAAGTCTGAAACTCTAGGGATAAAATAACGAACGAAATGGGAAGTTCCGGGGCCTGTCCAGTGGACCGTATAGAGATGCATACGTGCGGCACCACGAGTTTCTCTGTTGGGAGCTACCAGGAGGGACTATACTGGATAATTCGTCGGGCAAGAAGCCGTAGAGTATCTATAAAGAGCGATAGATCTCCCACAGCTCGACGATGGGCAAGGGAAGGAAGTCTTTTGAGTAGAGAGTAAAGGATCATTAATAAGACGAACAGCTCTTTTTGAATGGAATCAAGAATGCTGAGGGTTGTAGGGGATGCGATTCCCCAGACTTGTAGGAACAATATTCCAGGGAGGGTCGCCTGGTTTACATTTGTCAATTTTGAAACACTGAGTATTATTACTTGGGCTTTTCGGCTGCAGGAAATGTGTAAGAATATTAAAAAACAGTATAAATTTCAAATCTTTAATTCTGCAACTACATTTTCTCCGCTTGACTTCTTACTTAATACAAACAAACGACTGTCCCGCTCCCTCTTCGTCTGTCTGGCTGAGGTAGCGGTTGTGTTGGCGCCCAGCTGTGACCTTGAAATTTAGGGCTGTCACTGATATGTCAAAAATGCAGACCTTGGTCATATATTATTTTAAGTTTTATCAAAATATACCGAACGGTTCAGAAGTTAGAAGAGGAACTCTCTCTCTCTCTCTATTTTTTTCTTGGTTTTGGTCTCTTCAGGTCCAATCCACCACACTCCCCCTTCCGGACTATACTTTCCAGGGCTTCGTCGGCGCAAAATCTTGAATAATCGAGCTCGTAGCTCCCAGAAATCCAAAAAGAAAACACATAATTCAACGATCGATGCAATGCATAAATTGTCGGCTGTCAATACCAAGATCTGCAACTGGTGTTACGTATAACCTTCACTTTCCACGACTGACAGTTCCTTATGGCACGCTCCATCTATTTCCCGCCATTTGAGAAATACCTCGTGTTCACCACCAAAACAGGATACCTTCATTAGCTTATAGGAATCTTCGTCACGGCGCTTAGATCCAGAAGAAAGATGCCGTCAATTTAGCGTGAATCTTTCCTTGATCCCCAAAGGTAAAAAACGTTCGTACGACACCTCTAGCCGCCACTCCGGAAAGAACTTTGTAGTCCTCTACGCACGTCCGCACTGTCCGGAGGTCAAACAAAAAGAACCAAGAAGAGGGACGACTGTATAATTAGCAATGATATATGTGTCTGGCAATAAAAAAAATATGTTTTTCTAGACAGATTTTAATGTAGTGAATGCAAGTGAACAACATCTGCCAGCATAGGTCTGCTAACAATTAATAATAATTAATTAATTAATAGTTAATTTATTTATAATTGTTACCTTTACATGTTAATTGCATAAACCAATGATCAGCGGTGAAATAGCCTAGTTGGTTAGGTAGCAGCATTTAGCAGTGCATGCCTTGTCGACACTCTGGGTTCGTATCCCGCACTGGGTACCATTTTTTTCTATTTTTTTTTATTCCCTTTGTCTATTAGCAAAATTAGTTTTAACATATTTAATTGAATAAAATTGGCTGCCGTTATCTAACCAACTAACCTATTTCACCGCTGATCATTGGTTTATGCAACTAACATGTAAAGGTAACAATTATAAATAAATTAACTATTTTTTTTTATCTTTATGACATCTCACGAAGGCTTATGCGTCTAAATACCAAAGTGTACCGTGAGTGCCGCCGGATTACTGGATGTTTAACCCATTATTCTTGTGTTCCGTCAACGTTTCCAAGCACTGAAATATGCAGTTTTGCATTTCACAGCACCAGGTAGACAACGGCGGTAGTGCCACCACGGACGCTATTTTTAAAATGAACTACTACCTAGGAAAAAATAATAATTATTAATTGTAGGTGGATGTTGTTCACTTACATTCACTACATTAAAATCTGCCTAGAAAATATTATTTCATTTAATTAACAGATGAGGGTATATTTTGCAATATTTGTGGATCCTTAGCCGGTTTTAAGAAGAAAGGCTTAAATAAACCTTATGTCCTTAATGACTTTGGGACACAGGGTTCAAAAGTCTTTTTCTTTTTAATTATTATTTGTCGTATAATTTCTGTGATACCACTCTTAAATATGTTAATGAACTTTAGTACACAACCACTATTGATTACGAGGCATTTTTTTAAGAAATAATGCTCCTTTCTGTCGCTGCCAAGATCTGTGCAATAAATCTATCTTCAAAATTTTTTCGACCCAACATTGGGCATTATTATAGTCCAGTAAAGCCCGTGGTGCATACAATGCTTTATGTTTTACCCAAAAAAGAGTTTTTCAATGACTAATTACATTATTTAGTCTGCAAATATAAAAAGAAGTTGCACCTGTACCTCTATACGTAACTAGATAACAGACTGGTGAAAATAGTTTGACTTTGATGTTTCTATCAGTTAGTCAGTTGGCATTTTTTATTTAACGATTTGCTCAAAATGGAAGAAAATCCACAAAATATAAGAGAAAAGGCCATAAGCGCGACCTGAAAATCTTTTTGCCAGTTAAATCAAGGCAACAGTATGATCGGGAGTATGGCATATTTGGTATTTGGAAAGATGCGAACGCAATTCTTCAAATAACCGAAACCGTTTGAATGGCGTATTACTTTCAGTGAACTCGTAAGTTATTGATTTTATTTTAATACATATGTTTGTATAAACTTGATCTTTATTGTGAGAGAAATAAAAATTGGGTAAGCAACAAAATTTCCATATTGTGGCGATTAGGCATTATAAGCGGCGCATTGTCATAATGCCCGCTTATAATGCCCTAGGTGTGATAGCAGGTATTATAGCTACCATAACATATTCCGTTCCTAAGGTACTGTACAGATCAATCATTAGATGGGTAAAATAAAAAAATATTATATATTAAATACTTGCAATAACTTTGCCTTACAAGGGATGATCATGAAATAAATACAACTAAATATTTTACAACAATTTTATTTACAAAAGTAGGATTTACCCGTCATTTAACAAAACATAACTATAAAAACAAACAAAAATATTTTGTATATACATAACATTAAATTATTTAAGTTATTTCAATATTTACAGGGGGTTCATGTTATTCTTGATATATTTAGTAAACGTATAGAGTTCCTTGATAGTGTTGATATCCATATATACAAAATTATTTTTAATAAAGGTACTTTAAATGGATGCATTAATGGTAGTAGTAGATTTTTAAATATTTACAAATATCAGGCAGTCTCAAAAATAATGTTACATAACTTCATACAGGTGACTTAACAAAAATTATTGATAACGTTTCTAACAAAATGGTAAGATTAATAACTATATTACTAAACCCGGCCTATAACAAAACTTAGGGTGTAAACTTATTTTTAATGTCTTCAAAATAGTCCAATACAATTTTGTTGTAAAATTAATAGGGAAGTCAATATTTAAAGGTATCTAAATTTACATGGGACTTCCTATGGCCAGTCTGACGATAATAAATTTTTAATTTGTGTTCAGATATTCGTTATTAAAGCATACAGAGTGTATAAATTTTAGTACCAACATTTGGGATATTATAATGTGAAGATAAATTGAAAATAGTCAAAATGATCTTGTAAAAAAATTTGTTGTTTATTTTTTCACTTGTAATACCACTACTGCTAAAAAAATTCCCGGAATAATTTGAGCACGTGTGGTATTCGGTAAGAAAAATTTCACACCAAGTTTGTGTTAAATAATATTCTTTTAAATTAATATTTGTAACTTTGACACGAGCTTTAAAATTTTACTATAAAATAAATATTTTCCATTTTACCAATTGTAGTTGCAAATATATGTAATTTTAGAGCTTATCATTGTTTATTCTTTTATATTATATATACCTTTAATTACTACAATTGGTAAAAATACTTTATTTTAATTTTTTAGACCCATACCTTGCTTTCGTTTGCTCTTCACTTATATCTAGTACTTCAGTCTTATGATATTATTTTACTAACTGTAGTTGTATAAAATTGCCATTTAGGGTCTTAAAACCTTACATTATTTTATATTATGTTATGTCTGAAATACTACAACTGGTACAAAATAACATTTTCTTTAATTAGGTATGTGAATGACAGACATGACGTTAAAACAAATTTAATGATTATGTCAAAAAATTTCCACTATAATTCGTTCGAGGGTATCCCCAAGCAGGAGAAAAAAAAATTCCGATAAATACTTGTGTTGTCATGGTAATGCAACCAAAACTACACATTTGATTGATCAAAAAACGTGGTGTAAAATTTTCACTCAAACATTTACTTTTAAAGATTGTAAAAATTAAATTTTTTGTTTGTCTTAAAATAAAATAGATCAATTAATATTTAGTTACTCTAGGGCAAAAACCAACACAAACATTGTATTTTTTGCCTAATAGGTTTGCAGTTTACATGGGTTATTTTAACAATTTTGAGACCTTCGAGTCATTTTTATTCTCTTATGCGTAGTTTTCTTGGTAATATTAATTATATATTTTCTACTACTTAAAAATTAATCAAATAATACAATTATAATATTATTGGTGTTAAAAATGATTTTTTTGATCGACCAAAGTCCTCCATAAAATAAAAAGACATATTTTATTGGACAACCTGGTGTATCGAGTTAAATTTAATACTACGCATAAATGAACTTTTTAAATTGAACTACTAAAACAAACTAATATGGCCTCCACACATCTGAACTTCTAACACCACCATTTTTCCACCTTTAACTCCCTCTTTATTGCCGCTCCCCATCTCCTCTCTTTGTCTGACCAGCGTTATTGCAGCTTTTCTACCTTTTATACTTAAATTAACACCTTCACCAGTGCTTTTTTACTACTATCTTTATCTAACGCCCTTGAACTAATATTTTCAATATCTTTCTCCTTGTCTTTACTGGTTTCATCGTCTAACTCCATAACATCTACTTTTTCACATGAACTATCTGGATTCTGTGACACAGAATCTTCTGGAGGCGATAAAATCGATGGTGCCAACGACGGATGTCTTAAATTCATCCAATTCCAATCACTAGGATAAAACTGGGAGTAGAACCATTGACTTGGAGGTGGTAGAAGTGGAGTATTCAAGAACAAACTTGCTGCAAGCGCGTTGTTAAATAATTGTTGCTGATTATTTGGTGTTGTGGGTGGGCCAACTCCTGGAAATGCTAAAGGAGGCTGGGGACTTGGAGTAGGTGACGCTGTGACTGATATGTCATCTTCTTGTGAAGATTTGGAACCTTCTGCAGTAGTTAGAAGACCTACTTGAGTTGGGGAAGTTTTTGGTGTGGTGGTGCTGTGAGCCGAACTGCAGTTTTATTGATATGGGGCCCAAAGATGTTGATGATGTTTCTAAAAAAAGAAAAATAATTAAGTGGTGTGAAAAGCAATATTAAAATAAAGATTTTTACTTATTTTTGTTTCTGTGATGCATCGCCGGGCGGGACATTGGAAATGCCATGTAGTTTTTAATGGGGTCAATTATTGGCACCCTTTTAATTATTTTAGAGAAAAAATTTTATTGAAGTTTATTGAAGAGCATGCAAATCTACGTACATGGTAAAAACTTTAGATTTTTCGGTTAACCCGTTTGCTAGTTAGATGCTAATATATTTTTAAAAATTGTTGCTTTATTATCGCCTCATATTTATGAACAACAATAAAAATACCAGTTAGCATGACATTACGTTGTCATTTTGAAATTTATTGCTGTATTATTATCAAAAAATCATAGAGAGAAAAGATTAACCATGAGTTATACTACTGAAGAAAAAGTATTGATGATTAAATGGTAATATCAAGGAAGGTAGAATGGTAGATGCCGTAGTCTTCATCATGGTCCTATATAAAAGAAACAAAATAAAAATTGTGTACTTACCATTTGCTATTCGTGGGGATGTATTAACTGGACGGTCTAAAGCTGCAAACATGTGCGGTGAAAAATGAGGAGGGTGATGGTGAGGATGTGGTATTAGTGGTCCATGTGGATATGGATGTCTTCCGCCTAAAAGTGCCCATTCATGGGGGTGACCAGGAAGGCCTGCTAAGTGGTGGGCTATACCTGCAAACAAAGAATATCATATACTTTTAAATTGTGAAATAATAGTTGATATAGGTAAACTTAAGAATAATAGTTTAGGAAAATGTTTAATGTATCTATATTTTACTGAAAAGTTTTGCTAAATACTATCTAGTCTTTCCCGTTTCCAAATCGAATAATTACAACGCAACAGAAACAAACGGGACGTAATTGCAGAAAATTAGGAAGTAAAATGCAGGTTACCAACCCGAGTTAA
The DNA here is from genome assembly GCA_014170235.1 of Listronotus bonariensis. Classification (NCBI taxonomy): domain Eukaryota; kingdom Metazoa; phylum Arthropoda; class Insecta; order Coleoptera; family Curculionidae; genus Listronotus; species Listronotus bonariensis. The sequence continues at coordinate 10,126 of JACEGR010004617.1, read as the reverse complement.
GTAAGAAATGTAACCAAAAGATATTAGAGAACTTAACAGTATTGGTAAAATAATGTCTTTAAAAATAAATAAATTTAACGACATAAATATATATCAAAACTTATTTTATAGTAAAATAAGTTTAAAACTATTATTGTACGACTGTTAAATAATGTAGGTATATATTATTATTTTATCTTTAGATAATATGGCTCAGTACCTATATCCATTACCCACGGACGTCATAAGGTGCTTTAAATAGCATAAATACGATAGTTTGTGTATGTTGTGGACAAGCTCGTTTTCTAAATATGACTCTCCAGCGAAGCTCACTATTTTTAGTTATACAAGTACAAAAATACACTTTCCGACAAAATTATCGCCCATACTTAATTTTTTAAATGGAACACCCTATATATTTAAACACATTTTGACTCTGTATTAAATTCTATATCAAAAATATGTAACACACCATACGTCAATTATTGCTGGTTTTTGAGATATCAGCAGTATGTTGATATACTAATTAACAATTAAAAGTGAAGAAATAAAGTAATGTTTTGGTTTTAATTATTTTTATATAATTCTGTCATTGTCAGAGTGACAAATAATATAATAACAAGTAATTAATTACTTTTCAATGTAAGAACTACTAATAGGTATGTCAGAAATTTAGTTTATTTTGGACACCTGTTTACTGAATTGCATTATAAAACAACATTACGTCAATTATGGCAGGTTTTTAAGTTAGGTAAGTAAGTATGTATCTAAAATAAACTAAATAGATGACTTACTTATTAGTAGTTCTTACAATGTAAGGTAATTAATTGCATGTTATTATATGTTTTGTCACTTTGACACTTTGCGCTTTTTTAATTTTTCTTAATTGAACTTTTCTTGATAAAATCACCTAATTATTTACTTCTTTAAGGATAAGCATCCCATTCTAAAGCACCCTGTATATTCAATTTTACTTTTTGATATATTACAAAGAAAAATATCCACGTCCTTGCCATATTACTCGGTATTGTCGGAAACACAATTCGGAATTCGTCTGAGACATCGGCTCCCCGAGATATCAGAGGTAACATCAGGCGCTACTATAACTCAATTACACATTTTGCCACTTTGTTCCGTTGCCAACGTGGCTCGACCTCTGTTCCTCCAATTTCAGGACAAGGCAAATACAGGAACTTATTTTTAAAATTTAAAGTGACTTTTATAATATTGTTTATTTATTCTGAAAAATAAATGAGATAGGTAAGTAATATTTATGTTTTAATAATGTTTTATTATGTAACATGTGGGAAAAGCGATATATTTTCGGATGATGGTTAAGTTTGCTGGGCGAGGATTTAACTAAGTCCAGCAACCACCAAAAGTCCGAAAGTACTATAATTCTGTTTAGACCAGAAAGAAATATTGGATGCTTTCCGCTTCGGTCCTGGTCCCGGGGTATAGCGAGCTGACCCTGTTCAGCCCTATTGACCCCTATGAACTGGCCGGTCGCCTGAAACAAAATAAAGAAAAACCCCACAAAAACCCAAAAATTCTAATTAAAAACGACGTTTCGGTGGCAAGTCAGTTATCGTTGTCAAGTTAAAAATAAAAATAAAAAATTAACTAATATTTTCATTTGAAATGATTAAAATTTTATGCTTTTTAATATCGCAAACTGAAAATAGTTTGACATATGTGTCATGAGTGACATAAGTAACTGGTGTATTTATTATTTGTAAGACAAATAAGGTGTTGAGTTAATTGATTTTTAGTTTTCTTTAAGATACTTCAGTATCGAGCAAAGGCAACCAAGTGTTATTTAAATTAACTGAAATTGATGCTACACAATTATCTTTATTTAATAATATATACGCATTTTCTTTGATTTTGCGTTTTTAGAACAAGTTTCTTTTATCATACCTTAAGAACAATTTGTTTAAATTAGTTTAATTAAAAATTACTGCGAAATATGCGCAGTACATCGTAAGACTTTATTACTATGCCAGTAACAAATAGTGTTTTCACAGGAAAACTTGAATTTTTTTACTCCCGAAACAAAAATTTTATGAAAAACTTTCATCGTCAATTCCTAACTTAAGAACAAATTGTTTTAATAATTTTAATTAAAAAATTACTGCAAAATATGCGCACCTTATTACTATGCCAGTCACGTAACAAAAACAAAACACATGTTCCTCTTAGTTTCCGAAAGGTAGGATGGCAGCATCTTTGTCAGCATAATCCCCATATTTCCTGCAAACAATAACTTGAGAGTTTGCTGCTACCGAGAAACGACCCGACGGATAAGGAAACTGAGTAGACGGTTTGTAGTCGGGTGATATGTGACACAAACGTGTAACCTCACATGTAAAATTTTTATTTTAAATTAAAAAAAAACTTTTTAAAATATTGGGCGATATGAAAATGTCAAATTCTTTATGTTTCTTTATCTATAGCAAAACTTTTTGTTACTTACTAATTTTTTTAGGTTTTTTATTTAATTTTTTGAATGAAGAATGCTTTAAGATTATTGTAAAAATTTGAAATTAATCGGAGTATAATTAACGAAGATACAGCGAATTAAGTAACCACGCCTCATTTATGACTCTAGTAAACGTTTCTTTACAATTTTTTTAGTTCCTAGATCTTTTAGCGCTTTTTCCACAACCCCCGTTTTCAGACTCAGTGCCGATCATAACCTCAAAGTACTGCACCGATCCTTTTAAAAATTTTTCCAATATTTCTTTACAAAATTTTCAAAGTAACGCTGAAGAGTTTTATTTAATTTTTTTTTATATTTCCACTTTTTATGCAGGGTAATTCGAAAATCGATCACGAATCTTAAGGGGTGATTCTACTTGACAAAATAAGGGTAGAGCTTCATATAATTTTTTCCAAAATGTCATTTGTTTTCGAGTTACAAGCCGTCAAAGTTCAATTTTTATTTTGGTTTTTTCGCCATATTGCATTTACTTTTTAACCAATCTAGTTGATATTTGGCACACAAATCGAGCTTTGCAGATTCTAAAATTTTAAGACAAAAGTACTTTTTTTAAATACCGCCAGAGGGCACTTTATCCAAAACTTAAAATTTATTTACATCATAACTTTTTATTTTGACAGATATCGCAAAGCTGGGGAAGCCATTTTATAGACAATCCAAAACTTAAAACAAGTACTTTTGTCTTAAAATTTTAGAATCTGCAAAGCTCGATGTGTGTGCCAAATATCGACTGGATTGGTTAAACAATAAATGCAATATGGCAAAACCCAAAATAAAAATTGAACTTTGACGGCTTTTAACTCGAAAACGAATGACATTTTGAAAAAAAAATATTTAAAGCTCTACCCTTATTTTGTCAAGTAGAATCACCCGCTTAAGTTTCGTAATCGATTTTTTAATCACCCTGTATAAACAACACATTTTTTTATCAAAATTCTGGTTTTTACTTCAAAGTGTTCCCAAAAAGTAAAAAATTCAAATTTATCAAAAACCCTTCCAGCTATACCTCGGAAGAATGATTATCTAACAAACTAACTTAATCTTTTGATTTCGCATGATCCAGTACAGATACAGTGTCCCAGGATAGGTGTTAAAAATGGATTCTTAAAACGGTACTTTGGAAAAACTAGTCGCATGGTCCATACACTAATAAATACAAATTTTACTCCGATTAATGTACTAATGTATGTATTAATAAACCTTATATTTGCAATCGAATTATGGTAGTCGGTAATACTTTTCTATTTTTGTTAAATACGGTTAATAAACAAAAATAAAAAAATTTCATATGGTAAAATTTAAAATTTTTCGCAATATGATTCACATTTCCCATTTTATTTGTCACAATTTTGCAATATACGATTACCATTTCTTTATCAAATACTTTTCCCGATTATTAACCCAAGCTCCTGGACTAAGGGTCCGTAATATACGTTTCCGCATAGATCTTGATGGTGAACTTTAATGTCGTAGTGCTGCGGGCCTCCAATGAGGTTGCGGCTCTCCCCACTCTAACCAATGGGGCATCTTAGGCAACCCGTATTACGGAGCTCGGTCACGGGTCGCAAAAAGGTCCAACAAGTAGACTGGACGGATGAAGTTTGGAGTCATTAATTATTTTTACAAGCGAGAAATTTGTTTTTAAAGAGGAGAGTTTTAAAGGTGTTTTTAGATGAAATAACTTAATTATTTTGTTTCCTGGTTATATTAAATATAGTTATATGGTCAGAATCTTATTTTAATTTTATTAAATTAAACATTAAATAATCTTAGATATATTTATAGAGTTAGGGAAGAAAAGAAACATTTATAAAAAATAAATTCGAAAACGTCTAATTTAAGGTTTTAAAGCCTTTTAAAAGTTTTGTGTTCATTGTTTTGGAAAATCATAACATAAGTATGCATTCTTAGGTAATGTTTATTAGCGTGAGTGAAAAAATAAATTTTTTGTAATTTTAATTTTGAAACTAAAAATTGATTCCTAGACTCCTTCAAAGAATGCTTAGCAACGGTAAGCTCCTTATTTTAATAGAAAGGTTTGCCTCATTGCAGTTTTGTATATTTTTCTCAGGTCTATACAAAAAATATATATATCTCCACATTCGTTAATCATACAGCAAAAATCTACAAGAGTTTTTTTGTAATAGCTATTTATGTATCAAGGGCGTTACTAGGACTATAATGCCCTGAAGGTCGAACCCGAGGGCTAGATTTCGACCTGATGGGCATTATAGTCCAGTAAAGCCCGTGGTGCATACAATGCTTTATGTTTTACCCAAAAAGAGTTTTTCAATGACTAATTACATTATTTATTCGCAATATAAAAATAAGTTGCACCTGTACCTGTATACGTAAGTAGATAATGACTGGTGTTAAGTTTGACTTTGATGTTTCTATCAGTTAGTCAGTTGGCATTTTTATTTAACGATTTGCTCAAAATGGAAGAAATTCCACAAAATATAAGAGAAAAGGCCATAAAAGCGACCGAAAATCTTTTGCCAGTTAAATCAAGGCAACAGTATGATCGGGAGTATGGCATATTTGGTATTTGGAAAGATGCGAACGCAATTCTTCAAATAACCGAAACCGTTTTAATGGCATATTTTCAGGAACTGGTAAGTTATTGATTTTATTTTAATACATATGTTTGTATAAACTTGATCTTTATTGTGAGAGAAATAAAATTGGACAAGCAATAAAATTTCCATATTAGCGCATTAGGGCATTATAAGCGGGCATTATCATAATGCCCGCTTATAATGCCCTAGGTGTGATAGCAGGTATTATTGCTACCATAACATATTCCGTTTCTAAGGTATTACAGATCAATAATAGATGGGTAAAACATAAAAAATAAAAGGCTCTACAAAACAGATTTATTATATTTTTTGATATATCCAACCATTAAAAGGGTATTCAAGGTTAAAGTTTAAAGAATTTTAGGAAATATAACTTTTTCCTAATGACTCTGATTGACTATAAAGTTTCTTCTATTTCTATCGAAATTTAAACTATCTACAAAAAGGTTTCTTTTACTTTTTAAGTAATTTACAAAATTCAAAACAACTTTTTTCCCTTAAAAGTCTTCAAACTTTAACCTTGAATAGTTAGGAAACATACAAAAGATACAAATCATCTTTATACCTTATTTATTGATTTATTTTTTACAAAGAGCAAAAGTTCAGATGATTATTCGGAAACCAAAAATAGTTTACGATCTTTTTCTCATTATTCTGTTTATTATTTGTGCCCAGAATTCATGTTTTATTTCTTATTTGTAATAATTGTTTTCCCTAAATAAATAAAATATTTTACTAACTCTTTATTTGTCATTAGTGTTCTCATTCACTGCCCTTAACAACCCATACAATTACCCAAGTGTATGCGTATAGGTTAAGAATGGCCCTGTATGTATTGCCATATGCATCTATTGTTCCTATAAATTAACTATAAACATTTGATACAAAATTGTATAATAAAAGTGCCTAATTAAAAAATACCCTTACCGTGTTGGTTACAAAAGTTTTCTTTAAATGGATTTCCTAACGAAGTTTTTTTCGTTGTAAAATAATGTTTTTACGCCCCCAGCTTATCTTTAAGGGCTACTTTAATTGTGAGCGGATCCTCTAAATTTTCTTTTCTCCCTCGCCTTTAAAGTGCCGTATTTATTTTATACTAAATCCGTTTTATCTTGAATTAGGTTCTTTTGTTTTTTTGGTTGTATCGGAAATGTAAGATTTTCATTGACCGGTGCATATTTATTTACGTTTTTATCGTATTTCGTTTAAAAATAATTAACCAATTAACAAAAAACTGTTTATTTTAAACCTTCTATTATTTATATTTTTTTGTACAGGGTGATATAAAGCGTTGTTAAAGATATATAAGGGCAGATCCTACATCTAATAAAGTGCAGAAAATACTCATATTCAACATGGGGTTTCCATTATACCGGGTGTTGCTCCGTCGAGCGGGACATAGGGGGAATCCCATATAAATTTTGTGAAATGGTCCAATATTGGCTCCCTAATTACTTTAGAAGAAAATATAATAAGGATTTTTAAAGAGCACGAAAAGTTATACCAGTGTACAAATTTCAGCTCTTCTCAGTCCGCCAGCTAAGAGATAAATGCTAAATAAGTTACGAATCTCCTATCTTCTTACCCGCTTTGTATTATTAGAAGTTTATAAACTGAACTACTTAAATCAAGAAAAAATCACTATTATAAAATGGTTTTACCAGGGAAATATCGAAGAGTAGCGGACATGTTTGCAGCCTATTTTCCTAATAGGCCAATACCAAGTAAATCAACAATAGAACGGACGATAAAAAATTTGAAACTACAGGCACAGTAATCAATAATTGCAAATGTGAAGAAAATCGACGTGATCTTTCGCCAAAACGATTTTTTCTATGGGGACATTTAAAAACTAAGCTACCAATAAAAAATATGAAAATTTAGTCCAGCTAAGGAATGCTATTTCCGCTGAATGTGCCAGAATATCGATGTACCAACTAGCCAACGTAAGAAATGAGTTTTATAATCGTTTGGGTTATTGTCTGGCAGTTAATGAAGGAATATTTAAGCATTTGATTAAATCCTGATATTTTCGTCACAAATTGACTTCTAAATGTAGAAAAATTTGTTTTATTGTCTTGCGTAACTGTGAGTGCATGTGTTGAAATTAGCTGTAAACTAAAATGAAATGCGAGGATTCTTTTTGATTTTCCCGTATAAAATTGTTCAGTTTTGGCAATGACATTGTAAATTAATGATCTGTCACTAATGTGTCACTAATAAATCGATATGGTGTTTTTATTGTTGATTTCTAGAGTACAGGGTGCATAATGAGATACTACGTTGCAGAAGTATTAAGCAGTTTACTCTTTACTAGTTTGTTGAAAAATGCTCAAATTTTCATTTTGGGTGGAACTTACTGTGCTCTTCAATAAAGTCCTAATAGCATTTTTCTAAAATAATTAGGGAGCCAATATTTGACTACTTCAAAATTTATATGGGATTCCTTTATGTCCCGCTCGACGGAGCAACACCCGGTATATAAAAAAATAGTATTTATACAAAGGTATTGCTACAAGGTTGCCTAAAAAATATGATCAAGGCTATATTAAGAATTTTAAAAAATAACCTCAAAATATTTGATACACCCTGTATTATGGCCACCCCTTTTTTAATATAATAAAAATATGGCTTTATTAATAAAATTGGAGAAAACACAAAATATAGCGATAAATTATTACTGTCATGTACAGTTAAAAAAATGCTATTATACAGGGTGTGTCAAAAACTTTAAGGTTTATTTTTTAAATGAAATATAGCCTTGACCTAATTTTTTCGGCAACCTCATGTCGATACTTTTGTTTAAATACTATACTGGTTAAGCAAATACGTATTGAGATGTTGGTCAGCCAAGCAACAACAAAGGATGTATGTAACAAATCCAATCAGAAATGTTTACATGAGAGTATTCACGGTAGACTATTTCTTAGCACCTTTTAGACAACGCGGTAGTGACACCACGGACGTTATTTTTTAAAATAACTACTACCTAGAATTGGCAGAATACTACACAGAGACTTTGCCATTACCAGCTGTGAGGTGACGAGCTATTAAAAATCCGTGGAAGGAACCGAGATTCGAACCCGGATCGTAGCGGTGAGAGGCTGATACGTTAGCCTCTACACCATGCTCGCCAGAAGCCTGTACCGGTATTTGATATAAACCAGTTTTTTTGTCAAATTGATGGGTGAAGATCGCTTCCCATTCGGATCTTAGCATTTAATGTTGGACTGTTTATTAATTTTGTGTTAGACAACCCACATTGTATTTATCATTATTGTCATTTTGTTTCGTGTTTTTTTCGAGAGGGGGCGCAACCTATGATGGCTGCATTTTTGGAAGAGCTGCATTTTAGGATATATGTTTATAGTCCATTTTTAAAAAATGTTGCCTTAAAGAGTATTTGTACTAAATTTTAAAACCACTCTTTTCTATATTGTAAATTAATATTTTGTATTTTTTAAAACAGCTTATTAATAAAAAAATGTTATTTAAGCTATTTATGTATCAAGGGCGTTACTAGGACTATAGTGCCCTGAAGATCGAAATACGCTGATTTCGACCTGATGGGCATTATAGTCCAGTAAAGCCCAGTGGTGCATACTAATGCTTTATGTTTTACCCAAAAAGAGTTTTTCAATGACTAATTACATTATTTATTCGCAATATAAAAAATAAGTTGCACCTGTACCTGTATACGTAAGTAGATAATGACTGGTGTTAAGTTTGACTTTGATGTTTCTATCAGTTAGTCAGTTGGCATTTTTATTTAACGATTTGCTCAAAATGGAAAAAATTCCACAAAATATAAGAGAAAAGGCCATAAAAGCGACCGAAAATCTTTTGCCAGTTAAATCAAGGCAACAGTATGATCGGGAGTATGGCATATTTGGTATTTGGAAAGATGCGAACGCAATTCTTCAAATAACCGAAACCGTTTTAATGGCATATTTTCAGGAACTGGTAAGTTATTGATTTTATTTTAATACATATGTTTGTATAAACTTGATCTTTATTGTGAGAGAAATAAAATTGGATAAGCAATAAAATTTCCATATTAGCGCATTAGGGCATTATAAGCGGGCATTATCATAATGCCCGCTTATAATGCCCTAGGTGTGATAGCAGGTATTATTGCTACCATAACATATTCCGTTTCTAAGGTATTACAGATCAATAATAGATGGGTAAAACATAAATAAATAAATTAATATGTCACCTTTGCCTGAAATGCACAAACTGTTAAAGATTTTTTAGTCAAAAGACATTTGATAACAACGTGTATTTAAACTGTTTCTTTATTTATAGGATATCAATATGGATTCCGAGTTTAATTGGTAAAGGTGTAAGCACTTTAAAACGAGTTTTTAATGCGTTTTCGCTTACTACTTTTTACTGACTTTACCGCCTTCAACTCCCTCAAACAAAAGGCATTACCAGGATTTATCAGGACTTTTTACAACTTCCTAATCTCTCGCTAAACCCCTTACTTTGTGTTAACAATGCCCTAAAGATTTTTATACCTTCTTATGGATTTAAGGCGAAAGTTGATTGCAGCCGTAATTAGAATGTTGGTGACATTTATCTTAGCGGGGCAGGATAAGCCGCGCCCATCCGAAGGCGATTATTCAAACCCTTTTAGAACGGAACCGTATAATGCCACTCTGGTATTAAAGGGGTGCTAGAGCGTCTTTGAAATGTTAAGACTGACGCGGTTCGTTAGATTTGGCAGGATTATTTCTGGTAAAATAATAAGGATAGGGAAAAAGGTAAATGGTTATCTATTAAATTAAAAGGTTTTTCAAGTTTTAACACACAGGACACATAATGTATAAAATGTAAATCATACCTTTAAAAATTATAAATTAAAAAATATACAGGGTGTTTCACAACTTATCCGACAAACTTTAAGGGTTAATTCTGCAATAAAAAATATATATGGAACACATGTCCTAAAGGTCTTATTTTTTAACTAAGTGGTGTTAGTTTTTTTCAAATTATTGGTTTTTTTATATTAACTTTTATACCAATTTAGATTTTAAAAAATGGGGGACGCCACCTATGC
>JACEGR010004616.1:0-84924 GCA_014170235.1 Listronotus bonariensis | reverse complement strand
GCATTGCAAAAATAGTGTTGTAAATTTGTGACGTTTAGTGACTTACAAAAATGTAATCAGTTGCAAGAAAACTCCAAAAAACCTAAATTATTATTAATTGTTAAATTCAATATTTCAATTTAACAGTAAAAAAAAGTGTAAGCTATTCGAGGTCTTATCAGTGGAATTTGAAATTCCTTTATTGTGACTTTATCCGATATCTAGTTTTGTTAGAATAAACAGGGTTGGCTTTAACTTTTTTGTTATGGATAAACCAAAATTTAATTGTTGTGTAAAAAGGATTTTAATAATCTAATATGTGTAGTATGCCAGAGTGTATGGCATCCTAGTTGTTTGGACAGAAAAGCGGGTGCAAAAGAAATTGGGGGTCATCGTATTTATTGTTCTTCACTTTGCGAACTAAGAGATTTGGATGAAGCAAAACAGTTAAAAGAATGTGACATAATTCTTAAGGAGCTGGAAAAACTAAATAGCCAGCTGAGGTTTAAGGATCAAACAATTGAAGAGCTTAAAAATGAAAACCAATTAAAAATTCAGAAACTGTCTTTAGAAATTTCTAGCTTGAATAAAGCATTACAAGCTCAGACTGAACATGCTAAAAAACAGAGAAAAGTGACGAAAGATTTTACAGATGATGTACTAGACAATGAAGAAAAGTTCCTTGCTGAATTAAATGACAGCAGAAACGTGATTGCCAAGCTTAATATGAACTTAATCAAAACGAATGATAAACTTAGAATTTTGGAAGAAGAAATCAAAATTGTTAATAATGATAAAACGAGGTTAATATCTGATTTACAGGATTTAAATGTCATTAACAGGCAGATGGTGGATTCGATAAAAATGTTGGAAGGTGAAAACAGGATGTATATTGGGGAAATAGATAAGCTTCGAGAGGAGTTGGCCGAGTTCGAGAGTTTAAAGAAGGGAAGTAATGGATGTGCAACGGCTTTGGAAGTTCCAAATGACCAGAATTCTGTTGAAAATGTTAAAGGTGTGGACTTGAATTGTTTTAACCAGTCCAGTGGAAATAAGAGTGACATTAGCAAAAATAGAATTCTCTTGTTGGGAGATGACTTTGGTGTGGGACTTGCTAGAGCTCTAAGAAGCAAAGTAAATTTAAGGAATTTTGTTATAGAATCATTTATTAAGCCTGGTGCTTCTTACAGCTCTATTATAAATAGTATTACTTCTTTAACGAAGAGCTACACCATGTATGATTATGTTCTTATTGTGGGGGGCTCAAATGACTTGAGAAATAACAATTTTCCTAAATTTAAAGAAATTAATGCGCAACTAAAATATTGTTTAAACACTAATATAGTGTGTTTGGCAGTGCCATTTTTTGGTAATAAAGTCACGCGCGACTCTATTCGTAACTTTAATTCTAAATTAGCTAACTACTGCTCTGTTTTAAATGAGTATTCTGACAGTAGTGTTATGTTTTTGGAAACAAACGGTACAAAAAGATCCTTATCAAGTAAACACTATATTAGTTGCCTGATAGCAGATACAATTTCAACTAATACCGCTAGTTTTAATGTTAATGTAAATGTTGCTTATGTAAATGACATACATATTTTGGATAGGGTTGATGCTGTTGATTTGAGTGATACAACTTCCAATTTGTCAGATTCTGTTCTCATTTCAGACTTAAACCCAGATATAAACTTAATGACCGAGAAGGATTTTTAGTAGAATGTCCACAAATAGTAAAAACATAATTCATATTTTGCTATTGAATATTCAGTCAATAAGAAACAAAATTTTTGAGTTTGAACTTTTTTGGATAGTATTGAAAGCCCGGAAATCCTTCTATTGACTGAGCATTGGCTGAAACCTAACGAATCATTTTTTTTAAATAACTATTCTGTTTTGTCTAAATATTGTAGATCAACTCTTACTCATGGCGGTACTTTGATATTAATTAATAATAACTTTCTTAAACATTTTAACTTTGTTAATATTGAAAAGTTTGATTACTTGTGTGTTGAAAGAGATTTTGAATTGTCTATTGCATTTTCTTCAATTCTTAATTTATATATAATTTGCATTTATAGATCACCAAATTCGAATTTTGATTCATTTATTTCAAGACTAGAAGTGCTGCTTTGTGGATTGTCACCTCATGCATCTTTAATGCTAGCAGGAGATTTTAATATAAACTATAAAAACCAAAACCTTCAGCCTGTTCAATCCTTGAAGTACCTTCTAAATTCATTTGGTTTGATAATGCATGTTAAAGACTTTACCCGACTGACAGGGCATTCAGCCTCCATTTTAGACTATTTTTGTTCAAATATAACAAGCAGTACACTTGAATGCTCTGTAATGAGTGCAGGATTATCGGATCACGAGGCGGTTGTTTGCCGCTATAAAATTAACCCTATTGGATTAAAACCTTCAAAAAACGCAGGCGCCTTCTCACTAGGCAGAATTATAGAAAATTTTCCCAATTGTGTGATCAGTGTAACTGGAATGATGTTTTTGTAGAGGAGAATCCTCTGGGGTCTTTTCATGAGAAACTTATTCAAATATTTAATGCTGCATTTCCCGTAAGAACTGTTAAATCTAAAAGTAAAAAGCCATGGTTTACGAAAGGATTAAAAGTTTCATCGAATAATATGAGATGCCTCCATACCTTAAGAAAATATTTCGGTAATAGCTCTTATTTTTTGGTTTATTTTAATAATTATAGGTCCATTTATCGTAGAACTATTAGAGAGGCTAAACAATTATACTATGATGGTAGGATATCTATGGCTGGAAACAAGCAAAAGGAAATTTGGCGAATGGTAAATGATTTGCGAGGAAAAGAAAGTAATGTTTACCGCCCCTCTAGCCTAATGGCTGAGGATATTAATTTGTTCTACTGTACAATAGCGAAGAGGCTTTCTGACAACATAGACCAAAATCATACTGATCCACTATCATATCTTGGTCACATCTCTGTTCCTGAAACTTTTTACTTTGCTCCAACTACTTCGGAGGAACTTAAAACCATCATTTGTAATATTAGGAATAAAAACTTCAGGGTGGGACGACATGTCCATTAATATATTTCACAGTCTCCCTGATTCTGCTCTAAGTGTTCTAGCAGAGGCTATAAACCAATCTATTGAAAATGGTAGTTTTCCTTCCCTCCTGAAGTTGGCAACTGTCATTCCCCTTTTTAAGGGAGGTGAAAGGGATTCCCCTTCGGACTATAGACCAATTTCGTTGCTACCCACATTGGCCAAGATTGTCGAGAGACTTATGAAGGTGAGAATGATTAGTTTTCTAGAAAAGCACAACTTGCTCTCCATTTCGCAGTTTGCCTTTCAGTTTTTGAAAAACACTGGAGATGCTATGTTTCACTTTCTTGAGGACTTATATGTGAGCCTTAATGACGGAGAGGTTGCTTCGGCGGTGTTCTGTGACTTAACGAAGGCATTTGACTGCGTTTCTCACGAAATACTGCTGAGCAAGCTCGAGATCTATGGGTTTAGAGGAGCGATCCTGGACTGGTTCAGATCATATCTCTCGGGTCGTTGTCAGAGTGTTCGTTTCCAGGAACATACCTCAAGTGTGCTCAGTCTTACAGCAGGTGTGCCACAGGGCTCTATACTGGGGCCACTATTATTCTTAATATATGTTAATGATCTACCCACATGCATTAAATATGGTCGATGCACATCCTTTGCTGACGACACGACAATACTGTGGCACAACAAGAACCCAACTCTTCTAAATGAAATGGTGAGCTCTGACTTGAACAACATTAAAGAATGGTGCGATTCTAATTTACTTTCTTTTAATATTCCTAAAACTAATATACTAAATTTTAAATGCAATTTAAGTGAAGTCTATATGGATGGAAGGGTCATTAAAAGCCTGAATGAGAACAGATTTTTGGGGTTGTATGTGGATAATAGGTTAAAGTTTGACGGCCACATTAATAATTTGTGTACAAAATTGTCTTCGGGTTGTTTTGCAATTAGAACTGTCAGGAGGGAGCTGGGTATTACAGTGGCTAAAAATGTTTATTTTGCTGTCATTGACACTCATTTAAGATATGGAATTTGTTTTTGGGGTTCATGTACGATAAATTTATTCATTTCAGTTTTTACTTTACAGAAACGTGCTGTTAGATATTTATATAATCTTAAACCCCGAGACTCATGCAGACCTTTTTTAAGTCCGAAGGAATTCTTACCCTGGCGAGCTTGTTTATTTTAGAGTCTGTTTGTCTAATGCACAAAAGTATTCAGAACAAATTCATGCCACTTCATTAATTAACACGCGCAGTAGATTTAACATTAATTTGCCAATTCCTTCAACAGCTTTAACAAAAAGTCCATCTTTTATGATAGCAAGAAAATGTTTAATGCTTTGCCACTTGACGTTCGACAGATAAAACAGTACAAAGCTTTTAGAAATAAGGTTAAAGCCTTTTTAATCCCACAGGCCTTTTATACTGTCGAAGAGTACTGGGCGCATGGGTCATTTTAGATTGTGACATGTACTTTTTTCCTTCTTGTTTTTTGTAAATAATGTTTATGTGATGTATATATTTTTTTCTTTTTAAACTGTTTTTATGAAGAGTGATAATTTATAGTATTTGTGTGATTTTTAACATGTTGTTTTAAAAATTGTATTGTATTGATTTGTTTTATTCTAATTTTGTGTAGCTGACAATTATATAATTTATGTCATTCAGTCGCGTTTTCCTTTTTAATTATTTATTTATTGCATAAGACTATTAGTATAACTTTTACCATTTTGTTTGTATGTTTGTGGTATATACATGGATTTTGTTTGTTTTTTATTTTTACAATATTGGATTTTTATTACATTTTTATTTATTACAGCTTTGTTAACAAGAAATAGTTCTTAAACAATAAAGGAAAATTATAAAACTTAGCATACTGGTACTTTATAATAAGAATATCAACCAGGTAAATTTTCAAAGGTCTACAGAGAACTGAAAATAAGTTATAAATACTATAAAATAATTGCTTTTAACATTGATCCTTATGGTAAATCGCAGATTTTATTTTACTTCACAAAAACTGATGTTCAGATTTCAATGAAAGGTGTATCAACGAAAGAAAAACCAATTCTGAACATTTTGGCTTATTAAAATCTGACCTTTAGAGCTTGTGATAGGAGTAATTAACAAATAATTAAGAAAAATATGCTATGTGACTCACAAGTGGCAACGCCGCCCAAAGGTTATGCTGCGCCCGAAAAAGTTTATTGAATACGGTATGTGACATTAAAAAAATTGATGCCAGTCCAATACGTTTGCGGTTACAAGATTCAATGAGTGATAATAAATATCCTTAATAATTAAAAAACATGATTTTTCCTAGTGTTTTTAAGTGAACAATTCGACGACAATAATCCGATATATCAATATGTTAGTTGACAGGTTATTTGACAGAAACTTTCCATGTTTATCCTTAAATTTATGTGCTACGTGACCTTGTTTTACAAACTTGTAATAATTTTTTTCAGTGACTGTTTTGCCTTTTCAATGAAATATATTTTTTGGTGATATGACAAAACAGTGGTTTAGAGATTTTATTAGTAAATAAACGGAACAATTTAAAACCTATAACTTGTTTAAAGATGAGCAGTAGATTTTTGCGTATGATTTCTTTTGTTTTTATGCAGCGTTGCCACATATAAATACCACGGTAGTCAAATTACCTTAAGCACTCATTTGACTCTTGTGGTATCGGTAGAACTACCCTAAATAATTGAAAATAAAAATGCAGTAAAAATTAAATAAATAAAATAAATTCAATTAAAATAAAATTTTAATAGAAAAAAAATTGGTTAAAACAAAAGAAGAAATAATATTTATTTAAATGAAAAATAAAAAGAAAATTTTTAAAAAATAATAATTTATTTTTTTTACTAAGTGATAATTTTTTTAAGACTAAGTTCCAAAGTATATTAAAATATTTAAAAATATATATATAAAAAACAATGTTTTTAAATTGCCAGTATTTAGAAGAAAAAAAAACAGCTCAGTGTTTATCAAATTAAATTTAAAAGAAATGAAATAAAAATAAAACAATTTATTTACTACAACTAAAGAACTGCTTACTTTAAAAAATTCTATTGGTTATCCAAATAAAAGAATTCACTGTTTGTATATTTACTTTTCATATTTCGACTGTTGCTTTAACCGATACCCGAAAACTGGAACAAACAAAAGAGTTTGGGTATGAAATTCTTCTTCCACTTTCACTACTTAGTCGAGGATAAATATCACGCGATTTTTGTACCGTGTGGAAATCTCCAAGTGCAAAATTGGCCACCTGTGGTTGTGCACACGGTTCCACATTACAATTTCCTTCAAAAACCAAGCACAAATTTTCGCCCGGAACGAAACAACCTTGCACGTGTTGGTTTGATGAACAAAATAACTACAGCAATTAAGGAATCATATAAAAAGACCTCTAAACTGTCTAAGAAATTAGTTACTGGTGATGAATCTGGAATACCGGGCGGTCCGAAAGAGTAAAATCTCTTTGTCGGTTAAACTGTTATACAAAAGTATGGGTATTGCTTTTACTTACGTAAAGTTAAGGCCACTAAAGAAAATATAAAAGTGGAATCATTTAATTCTCACAATGACAGAAGTGATTAGATGGTAATATTATGTTAAAAATAGTGTAAAAATCGTTTACTTACCACAGTTAAATGAGAAGTAATAGCCAAATATTTGTTTCCTCCCATAATCTGGTCATTTTCTATTCAGAAATATACCTACATTAATTTTAAGCGTTCAACCAATAATTATAACCGCGGTAATACTTGGTGACGACTTTCATGTACAACCGATTGGTAAATACCGTTTTGTACTTGGTTAATCGCCTAAAATTAATACTAGTAAGTACTATGGTTACTGACTTTTTAAACCAACGTAATACGAGTACATGTAGTAGTATAGTAGTTTTTTTTAATATAAAGTGCCCAGTGTATATAGAGTATAGAGTATAATATTTTTGAAAAAAAATAGTTAGTGTGGTAATATAACTATAAATGAAGTTTTAATAAAATTATACTCTTAATATTTATTTTACTTTAGGATGAAAAAATGGGGTATGGACTCATATGTATATGCACCAAAAGATGACTACAAACACAGGGCTTATTGGCGTGAACTTTACACTGTAGAAGAGGCTGAACATTTGACTGGACTTATTCAGGCTGCTAAAGATCAGAATATTGTTTTTTATTATGCTCTATCTCCAGGATTGGATATCACATATTCTAGTCAAAAAGAAATCACAACTTTAAAAAGAAAATTGGAACAAGTGTCCCAGTTTGGCTGTACAGCTTTTGCTCTTCTTTTGATGACATTGAGCCAGAAATGTCTGAAGCGGACAAAGAAATTTTTCAATCTTTCGCGCAAGCTCAAGTATCTATTACTAACGATATTTTTCAGCATTTAGGCCAGCCAAAATTTTTATTATGTCCCACTCAGTACTGTTCTACAAGGGCTGTACCAAATGTTACTAACTCGGAATATTTAAATACATTGGGATCCAAGTTGGCACAAGAGATTGACATCATGTGGACTGGTAGGAATAATTATTTTATTTTGTGATTAGTTTGACTATCTGGCTGTGAATAATTGGTATATTGCCTTCGGAAATAAAGAGTTATGTTAAGTTTAGTTGACGTTACAATTCTCAAATTTTTATTATAGATGTCTGTTATTAAGTTTTATTGACTTTAAAGACGAGTATGCAACTAACCAAATTGTCACACTGAATCCTTATAATTAGGGACAATATCACCACTCCACAAAAATAGTGTTGGACCAAGAGATGTGATACATTGTTTTTAAGGTTTTATTGCCTTCTTAACACGAGTTTGTATTTGTGGTTAGAATTTGACTATCAAGTCACGTTTTTTTTCCTTTCATTAAATAACCAAAAGAAAAAAAGAGTTTTTCGATTATTTAGTTGCTGAAGGGAGTAAAACTGACCACAGATTTGTGATCCGCCATAAGAGAGGTAATAATGTAAATATTCAATTTTCCATAGATCCTTATGACATCTCCGGATCTAGCCATTTTTTTTTGGTAGTGGGGTGTAATTTTAAAAATATACATGGTGATTGAAACATTAATCATGAAATGCGCTGATTCTACATAATAAAATAATGATACATCTTCATACATTTTTTTTTATATTGCCTTTGGATTTCGAGTTACAACCCTTTTTAATTTCTTGTATTTTAAATTGTTTGCTTAACCTTTAACTATTGAGGTGGCATTAATTTCACGTAAACATTGACGTAGGGCCACAGTGTCCCGCATATATAAATATGTGCTTGTGTTTGTATTGTATTGTATTGTAGTGAATGGGGTCGTTCGGCTTAAGCTAGCCCCTCTCCCACTTCGACCTAAAAGATCTTTTGTGGATACCCTACATTAGTTAATCCCCTCGATTCCCAAACTTTTCGCGAAGCTGGAAATATTTCGGGGGCGAGCCTTTTATATCTTCTGGAGTCAAGAAAACTCCTTCCAGATATTTTATTCTCTGGCCTGTTAATTTCGTACATTGGCATAGTATATGCTCCGAGGTTTCGCTCGATCGATCACAAAACCTACAGCGGTCGTTGTCGGTCTTTCCCATCTTGCTAACCCAAGCAACACAGAATCCTCTAATAAACGTTTAATTACGTATATACCACTAGTATATTTTTAGTTTATTTCTAACCTTTAATATAGGTTAAAATGTCCGCCTAATATAGGTGTATTAATATTGCAGTACTATCCAAATTTTAGACGTTGAAAGTATACGTTTATTTATAATATAAAATGAGCAATTAAAAAGCGGTTTCTAATAAACCCTATAAATTGGTATATAATATACAAAACTGTAACGTTTACTAAACACGTTAAAAGTCTTAAATTTTATACGTTTATATTTAGAATAAATTTTACGTTAAAAAAGCCATATGAAATAAATCAAATATTGACGTATACGAAAACGTTTATTTTGTATGTATAATATAGGTATATGTATTAGGTAATACATTCGTTTAGGCTTACTAAATCTAAAAAATAAAATAAATAAAATAACAAATTCTCAAATCAAAAGGACGCAACTGGTAACACTTAACACTGCACTCCAATAAATAAAAGTAATAAAAACACAACAAAAACTGTATAGAAACTTAAAAAAATTCTAGAATCAAACATAATCATAGAGTCTTTCACGTTTTGGCATTACGGTATCGCTGTTTGGACAGTTTAAGCCAATCTTGGCATGCCTGTCCGATGGCTTTGTCTGTGAGTTCTCCGACAAATGCAACTCCCTGCACCTGGTCCTTACCTTGAAATGAAATTTTGACCGCTTCTGTAAAAAAAGAAAACCCAAAGTCACTAAAAAGTACAGGTGATCTTAGTGTTTTTTTGCATAATAAATTAATTGTTAGGTAGAATAAAGATACGCCCAAACCAACGCGGGATGCGGAACGGGACGGGGCGAAACGGATGCAGAACCTATTTCTACAGCGGGATATGAATATATTTACACCAACGCGTTGTGAATACATACATATATCCCGCTGTGGAAATAGGTCCCGCATCATAAAACAATACTCCTATATCCATGAGGAATATTTTGTGTCCAAATTCGTCCCGCTCCCGTCCTGTTCCCGCATTTTAAGGTCTTTATTTTAATTGATTGGTTTTGTTTGTATTATTTTTAGGTCTGATGATGCTCTTAGAGCGAAACACATGTCACCATTTAACGGTTAATTAGTAAAAAAGTGTTAAGACCGAGACATTTCTAAGAAAATTAAAAATAATACTAAAAATAGTACACAATACACGTAAATTAAAGCGTATATATTAGACGTTTATAAATGGTG
The DNA here is from genome assembly GCA_014170235.1 of Listronotus bonariensis. Taxonomy (NCBI): domain Eukaryota; kingdom Metazoa; phylum Arthropoda; class Insecta; order Coleoptera; family Curculionidae; genus Listronotus; species Listronotus bonariensis. The sequence goes on along the minus strand of JACEGR010004616.1, from coordinate 75,039 downwards.
TATTAAAAACGTATAATAGACCATTAAATAACCAAGATATATTTTAATAATTTTTATTTTAGTGTACTAAAAATTAAAACAAAAACAGAGGTGTAAGGTGTGACATTCACCTAATCCAAGTGTTTGAGCCATAATCATTCCTTATAAATAAGGTATAATAGGGGTTGAGAGATCAAAACGAAAATTTCCGCAACAGGTTCAGCGGCCATTTTTGCCGACTTCATCAAATAAAACATCAACAATTCTTATCTAATATTATATGTAATATGTATAACTATTGAATTGATATGAGCGCAATTAAAATAAAGGTAAAAAGTAGGTAGGTACTTACTTTATTAGCAATCGGAAAAACAATGCACTGCACAATATTTTACAACAAGAAACATGAAGCCGGCTGACGTTTTGTTTAGCGGCTTTCGGCGGCCATTGAATCTCATACCATAAGTCACTTCGAACTTCGAAGTGTCGAAGGTTAGTTACAAAGCCGAGGAGAAAAGCGACTGCCGCGCATCACGTGTCGTTATTGTAAGGCTGTTATTGGCTGTTATTGGAATAATGCCGAACGGATGAGTAAATTTTGTAGATTATTGGTACGTTTACTTTTAGGGAATTTTAGACAATATTATTTATATACAGCACAAAGTCAAATATTTGCAAATATTAACATCAAATTAAAATTATAAAAATATTATTACTAAACCAATGATATTGTCATAGGAGAATGATAATAATGATTTTAAAGCAATAATAGTTAGTTTTCTAATAAAAAATAATCTATAATAGACGTAGATTATGCTTTAGTTTCACACGTTGAAATTTCAGTAAATAGTAAGAAAAAAAAACGTTTTTAAAATACTCGAAAATAAGAGTGTTTCATGAGATTATCATTAATAGTTCCAAACTATAAACATATTTTTTGTGCATTTTTAAAACACGCACATAAATGAGACCATAATATAAAGTAAAATATTTTTTAAAAATTTTATGATATTAAAAGATGATATGACATACGTTGAATATACGATTAAAATATGCACGTGTTTAAAAAATGTTTAATAGAGGTGTTATAAATATACCAAAATCAAAAATACACGACAATATCGTTTAATAAACGTTTATTAAACGAAAAGGCAAATTCTTGTGTTGCTTGGGAAGGTGAACCCCAGAGGGCCGTGACCCGTCAGAAAGTTAGTAACTATCCCAAGTTCGTTCTTTTGAAGCTTTAATAGCTTTTTAGTGTATTTTGGCGATTGAGAGATAAATCTCTTCGCCTGTCTTTGACCTGGAACGTTATTCCAGTGAGTCTCTTTTTGCCTCTGTTCCCATTCTCTGAGTTCTTCCCTTAGGTGACCTCTCGTTATGCCGCAGAATGGTTCCGGTCCGTAAAACGGGCCTGTGCACCAACTTTGGCTAGTTGGCCAGCAGTCTCGTTGCCTTCCACTCCTTCATGTCCTGGCACCCAGTCAGTTAGTCTGTTGTTTTGTAGCGAGTTGATTAATTGAGTGTCGGCACTCCCAGGCAAGCTTGGAGTCAAAGCAGCATGAAGCTAATGCCTTTAAGGCTGCCTGACTATCCGATAGAATATAGATATTTGCTCCCCGTAGGCCTTTTTGGCGCATTCGGTTGCGCAGATATCTAGATTTTAGCTTGAAAGATGGTGGGAGATTTTCCTAGGGGTTTTGCGAGTCTACATCTTGGTGAATAGACTTCCGCCCCCACTCTTTCATCCATCTTGGATCCGTCTGTATACCAGACCAGCGAGCCACGTTCCAGCTGTGATATTTTTTCCCTTATAGTTTGGCGGCTGTGTATTGCCACTTCAAAAGGGCGTCGAAAATCACGCATCACTGGTATTGTGTCTGTGGGTTTGGTCACAGCCTCAGTTTGGATACTTTCCAGTATCCTGAGGTTACCAGTCAGGTTTCCTGACATTAGTTTGCATGTCTGTATTTCCCTCGAGGCACTAAGAAGGGCTTCTCTCCTTACGCTTAGGTGGAGCGAGAGCAAGCCCAGCATTGCCTCCATGGCCGCGGTTGGAGTAGGTCTCATCGCCTCTATAATGCCTAGACAGGCAGGCCTTTGTAGTTTTTTTAGCTTCCCTTGTGTCGTTATTTCTTCCGTTTTTTGCCACCACACCAAAGAGGCGTAGGTAATTATCGGTTTTACGACATTACAACAGTTACGTCTGACCAATAGATCATATTGGGTTTAAGTCCCCATGTTAGATTGTGCTTTACTTCTTTAGGGTTAAGTGATTAATAATTCTATGTAAAGGAGTTTAACAAATTAAAATAAGTTTTGTGTTATTTATTTCTGTATATTTAAATTTTACATAAATGTTTCGAAATCATATAGGTATCATATATGTATATCATTTTGGTAAAAAAACGTGAGGTCATAATTCACAAAGTATCAATTAAAATTCTTTAAAAAATCAACAAATTCACTTATAAGCTTAATTTTAAATTGCCTTTTAATTGAATGGCACATGAGCAATAATAATAATATTTTGAGAACAAAAAAAAATTGAGGTGAGGCCTACCAAAATTAAATTACCTACTGAAATTGCTCACTTAAATACGTGCGCAGCCGTTGACTGCCTCAGCGCAAATAAACTAGAAGGTACTGAATCATATTGTTTTTTTTGTCTAGTGATAATCAAATGGCAACGTGGGAGTTCGGACTCACCCTTTAGTTTATAAATAAACAAACCTAAATAAGTTGTTATTTGTAATTTTTTTTTATAAATATAAAGGTTTAACACTTGCTCTTAAGAAACAATATTTAATTGTTTTAGGTAATAAAGTAATTTCTAGGGTTCTTACGAAAGAAAATATACAGGAAATAACAGAAGTTCTTAGGCGACCTCCAGTAATCTGGGATAATCTTCATGCAAATGACTATGACCAAAAAGAGTGTTTTTGGGACCCTACTCAGGAAGGTCGCCAGATTTGATTCCGAAATTAAGAGGAGTTCTTACAAATCCCAATTGTGAATATGGTGCCAACTTTGTTGCAATTCACACTCTCGCACAGTGGTCTAGGTGTAATTTAGATGGCCAAAGGGACCTTTCTATAAGTATGTATGTTTTGGTTCATCTATTTACTTTAATTAAAAATTTAAAAATAGTAAGTGAAAGATAATTAAGTATCCTGCGTGTTCAGAAGTTCTTACTAAGTGGGAATCGTTTTGATTATTATCAACTTTATAAAAAAAGTGCATCTTCCTTTAAAGCTTTGCTTAGGGAGAAAATAAATTTCTACTTTTAAAAGTACCCGATTTTAAATTAAAAGACGTCGGCTTTACAGGATGTAATTTAATTGATGGCCTAAAATACAGGATATGATTCCTTAGCTTATTTTAGGAAGAAAAGTTCATATAAACATATATTCTTAACCTCTTACATTTTGAGATACAGATTGATAAAATTTTAAAAATAAATCTATTTTTTGAAATATCCTAACTAGCTTTTGCTCATTTTTTTTTTTTTAATTTAGCAATATTATTATTGACATTAAGGGGCCAATTTAGCACTAACTTAATTACTTCTAATAAGTCCAGTGGCGACTCGAGAGGCAAATGAAGGAATATTTCCAACAAAAAACGGTACGCCACTGACTGTGTAAATGTATGTAAATTTTTTTGCTTTCTTTAGATTAAGCAAATACAAATACTGCTTTTTTTAGACCATAAAAGAGGCATTGCGGGATCTTTTCTTTTAAAAATTAGGTTTTATAATTTTTAATTAGCAATTATGTAACAAAAATAATAAATACCTTTTTAAATAAGGTTTATATTCAGTATAACAATTTCTACTAAAATAAGTGTTTTCGAAATTGTGGTTTTTTTTGAAAATTTTAACACCCTCTATCTTAAAAGTTAGGACAGTTATACATATGTTCAACTGAACTTTTCTTCCTAAAATAGGCTAAGAAATCACCCTGTATTTTCAGCCATCAATTAAATTATACACTGTATTTCCAAAACATTATACTTGTAAAGACTTGCATTAAAAAGAATTATAACTCATGTGACGTGGGCAGGTTTGTCGTGCTGAATATGCTTGAACTATAACATAATATATTATAACACATAAGAACAACTGTCATACGCAATTACTGCATAGTCTGGCATGTTCAGCAGAATGAATTTGTCCCTTAATTAATTATGACGTGTGTAAATACAATTGTATATTGACATGAATAAATAAGTTTGAAGTTTGAAGTTTGAAAATATTAAAACATATTTTCAAGTCTCCGAAAAATTATAAAATAAAAAAACAATTTTTTTTTTGGTCTTGGCGATATGTTACAAATGTCAAAATTTGACAGCTCCCATACCATACCTATCGTTTAAAGTGCAGATATCAAAAAATTTCATAGCATTTTTGCCATTTGTAATGCCAATTTTACATCATTGAGGGTGACCTTGATACCTTATAAAGATGTAGTGGAATTATTATTATATTTTTTTAAATTTGAACATGCAGGATCAACTCTGGAGGCACAAAATTGTCTACAACAACTTTTTTGAAAAATCGTGAATAAAATAGCTTTTATTCTTTAGCTGTTAAAAACAAAGCCAACAAGTGATATAGTTTTTAAATTTTCTTATTAAAAGGATTTCAATTAAATGGAAAATCACAAAATGGGAAGATAATATTATTTGCTCTTAAAAAATCAATTTCTATAATTTAAAATTAGCTATCTTTTGAAGTCACCTCTGTACATCTAGTATACAAATATCCTTGTGTATATTTATTTTATCACCAAGCAGAACTTTTAGGAAGAGGACTTTTTTCATAAAGTTAATAATTAAAAGTTTCCCATTTGGTAAGAACTTTGGAAGATACACTTTATACATGCATTAAAATTTCTTTTTTTTTTTAGTATAAATTATTACACAACTGTACTTTTTTGCTTTGTAGTGATGTTGTTTATATAGTTAAGATTGTACTGCCTAACTAGGTACCTAATTCAATATATTTTAGATGATACCGTTTCTGCTGATATAAAACTAGAGACTGAGACTGAAGATGGGTTAACTGGTGAGGATGTTCCCGCTACTCTTTCACCAAACATGTATCACCCAAAACAAGCTTTAAAAATGCCATAAAGGAGTGGTTACCTGAATTTTCCAAGCATAAAAATGCTTGGGGACCTATTGCAAAACCACAGCCTGCAGTTGCAGGTAAAACACATTTAAAAAAATGCTTATAGAATTGAATATATTTGTTTATCTATATAATTTTTAAAAAATATTTTTTTTTTTAAATGTGTAACATAAAATTATGTCAAATTCACAATGCTGTCACTTCATTTTGTATTTAATGATTCCTTCGGTTAGGGTAGTTGAATTTTCAAGTAACTTATTTTTGGATGGTCTTCTTGTTGAGTACACGCCTGGAAAGAATGGGACCGCTTCGGTCCTGGTCCCGGGGTATACGGGCTGACCCTGTTCAGCCCTATTGACCCCTATGAACTGGCCGATCGCCTGAAACAAAATAAAAGAAAAACCCCCCAAAAACCCAAAAATTCTAATTAAAAAACGACGTTTCGGTGGCAAGTCTGCCACCGTTGTCAAGTTAAAAAATTAAGTTAAAAAATAAAAATAAAATATCAACTAATATCTAAATTAGAAATGATTAAAATTTGGATTATTTTTATATCTCAAACTGAAAATAGTTTGACATATGTGTCATGAGTGACAAGTAACTGGTGCATTTATTATTTGTAGGACAAAAAAGGTAATAAGTTAGTTGATTTTTAGTTTTCCTGAAGATACTTCAGTATCGAGCAAAGGCAACCAAGTGTTATTTAAATTAACTGAAATTGATGCTACACAATTATCTTTATTTAATAATATATACGCACTTTCTTTGATTTTGCGTTTTTTAGAACAAGTTTCCTTTGCTAAAATACTCGAAGCATCCCAGTTTATTCTATGATTATTATCAAATGCGTGTTGGCAGATTTTTGATTTATGAAATTCTGTGTTTTTAATGTATGATCTGTGTTCTTTTATGCGTTTAGCTAATGGTCTACAAGTTTCACCTATATAAAACTTATCGCATTCGCAAGGTATTTTATAAATGACATTTTTGTATTTTCATTTAAGTTGTATGGTTTTGTTTTTGTTAAATGAGATCTAATGGTGTTTTGTGTTTTAAAGATTGTGCGAATATTAAATTTATTTCCTATTCGTTGAATTTTATTTGATAGTCCGGGAATGTATGGTAAAAAATAATAATAATATTAATACACAAGAACCAACTATTAGGTTTACTTTAGAAAAAGAAAACAACTCACAACTACCTTTTCTTGACATTTTAATAAAAAAGATTTAAACAATTTCGTAACAAAAATTTACAGAAAACCTACACATACAAATAGATACTTAAACTTTAACTCAAATCACCCCATAATGGTTAAAAGGGAGTTGTAAAAAGTCTATTTGATAGAATTAAAGTCATTTGTTCTAATCAAAATATAAACAATGAAAAAGATTATTTAAAAGATATTTTAATTCAAAATAATTATCCTCTTGATTTTATAAATAATTGTTTTCTTGAATTTGAAAATCCAAGTATAAGACAAAATCAAAATAGACCTATTACAAATTTATTTTTACCATACATTCCCGGACTATCAAATAAAATTCAACGAATAGGAAATAAATTTAATATTCGCACAATCTTTAAAACACAAAACACCATTAGATCTCATTTAACAAAAACAAAACCATACAACTTAAATGAAAATACAAAAAATGTCATTTATAAAATACCTTGCGAATGCGATAAGTTTTATATAGGTGAAACTTGTAGACCATTAGCTAAACGCATAAAAGAACACAGATCATACATTAAAAACACAGAATTTCATAAATCAAAAATCTGCCAACACGCATTTGATAATAATCATAGAATAAACTGGGATGCTTCGAGTATTTTAGCAAAGGAAACTTGTTCTAAAAACGCAAAATCAAAGAAAGTGCGTATATATTATTAAATAAAGATAATTGTGTAGCATCAATTTCAGTTAATTTAAATAACACTTGGTTGCCTTTGCTCGATACTGAAGTATCTTCAGGAAAACTAAAAATCAACTAACTTATTACCTTTTTGTCCTACAAATAATAAATACACCAGTTACTTGTCACTCATGACACATATGTCAAACTATTTTCAGTTTGAGATATAAAAATAATCCAAATTTTAATCATTTCTAATTTAGATATTAGTTGATATTTTATTTTTATTTTTAACTTAATTTTTAACTTGACAACGGTGGCAGACTTGCCACCGAAACGTCGTTTTTAATTAGAATTTTTGGGTTTTTTGGGGGTTTTTCTTTTATTTTGTTTCAGGCGATCGGCCAGTTCATAGGGGTCAATAGGGCTGAACAGGGTCAGCCCGTATATCCTGGGACCAGGACCGAAGCGGTCCCATTCTTTCCAGGCGTGTACTCAACAAGAAGACCATCCAATAAATGAATCCGCCTAACCAATATAGAGCATATCTCCATTTAACTTATTTTTACCTAAATTAACTATTTTTATAAAATTATTTTTAAAGTGGTATTACTGTTGAAATTTCTTTAAAAACCTTCTGTTTTTAGTGGTTGCTGTACCTATTATACCCTCAATTAATACATGCATGAGCTTAACAGCTGGGACAACTACAATGACTTCAAGTGGCAATGCTCAACCTGTAGTTTCCTCAAATCAGTTACAAGCCTTAGCAGAAGTTTGTAGCACAGTAAGTTTAAAAATTCCATTCCATTATAGAAAAATGGTCAGTAAATGTATGTAGTTATACCTACATATATCCACACTCTTTGCATATTACTGTTATGTAATAAGGATTTATTTAATATTGTTACAGTGGACCCGCGGTAATCCGAACGCTGTCTAATCCGGCGCCCCCTGTAATCCGACAGGCCTATTACTGTTCAATATAACCAAAATGCCAAAAATGTCAGTGAATCTTCAGTGTTGCATGATTAAACACCACTCTGCATATTGTTTCAGCTAAAATTTGTCTGATTACAAGGTATTCTTTTACAAAAAGTCCGGATTATAGAGGGCTTTAGGCAGTACCCTGTAATTCGACAGTCCGACATTGCCTTGCAATACTCTTTTCTGATTACCGCGGGTCACTATAATGAGCAGAAATTATGCCAAAAAAAAGTTAACATGCATTATTTTAAACAATCTTAGCTTAACCTTTGTATTTTATTAGCTGCAACGGTATAAAACCATTGGCATTTATAACAACCCAAAGAAGGCTATTAGTTAATAACTAAGTGTTTATTAGAGATAAAAACCAGTTTAAAAAATCATGACGTATACCTATCCGTATCGAAATGGGCTTGCGCAGAAGCAATATGTTAGTTCCAATACGCTACGTTAAACCTGTCAATACGGCACACGTATCCGTATCGCCATCGGTAACGTATCCAGACGTACGGCAAAATTAGAAAAGAAGAAGATTGATAACCATAAAATTTGATTGATTGACAAGTGAGTTAAAAGCTAACCAGAACTTCAACAAAAAGTTATTGATAGAGATATGTCCATACAATTTGGCAGAATACTATGAGTTTAATTTTAATTTTAATAATGGATTGTAGTTGCTTCATGGAATTTTATTCTGTGATATAATTTATTATGTGTACAATTTACCTTATGTTACATTTTAATTATTTTATTTTATATTTTAATATTTTTGTAACTATTAATTAAATATTTAAATTTTATTGTAATTTGTTGACGATGCTAAAACGTCAGTGCAAGTATATGTATATGTCACCATATGTATATATCTATGTACTAAAGTTATTGAGCAAATAAAGAATATCTATCTATCTATCTGTCTAAAAGTTAAAAATATTGGATCCAAAATTGCATCCATCGTTAAATTACACACGTAATAAAGAGCAGTTGAACCACAATAAATTCACAAATAAACCCTTTGGAAAAATTGTTACTGCTTTTTCACATTAGCGAAAGCCGGGAGTGCGGGCGACGGACCAACGCTATCGAAGTGTATAGAACAACGACGTATGGAGTCTTATGGGACCTTTCACACGCTTCGTATAATTTCTTATCACTCTGTCCGGCGAAACCGGCTTAATATGAAACAAGAGTTTGGCGTTTGTTTGATATTTGTTGTGTTAAGATAAATACCATGAACATATTTTATTTAGGTGCTTGCATAATTTTAAATTACGTTACGTAAGTATGTTTTTAACCTTTTTTTGATCGCCGACGTTACGTCAAAATGTCAAGATTAAACTGTAAACCGTCAGTGTACTCCATTATAAGAAAGCTACAAGTACTCATCAAAAAGGGTTTAGTTTTTACTTTAAGTTCATACGCCGACGTATTGTTTCTCGTTATCTCGCGTATACAGATCAATATACAGATAGGTATAAGTGTGCATATTTATTATTATTATTATTAAGAGTTAGGTTAGGCGGCGTTGCCGTTTAAACTTTTTTTTACTACACTATATTTACACTAGTCTGTTTAAACTATTAACACGGTCATATTGATTTTTAAAGGAATTTATTGACCCAACACTAACACACTCATTTGGCAGAGCATTCCAGTTACGAATTACTCTATTAGAAAAGAAATGCTGACGACACAATTTTCTAAAACGTTCACACACGAGTTTATACTGATGACCCCGCAGTCTTCTATCATTATTAAGTGTGAAAAAATTCAAATTTATGGAGTAATGACGATTGAGGATTTTATAGGTCTCTATTAGATCTCCACGTGTTCTGCGTTCTCTAAGGGTAGTTAAGTTTAATATTTTTAACCTTTCCTCATAACTTAGATCTCGTATAGCAGGAGATAATTTGGTAATCCTTCTTTGCACTTGTTCAAGAGCATGGATGTCTTTAACAAAGTATGGATTCCACACTGGAGCACCATACTCAAGTATGGGACGAATGTAGGTCTTATAGATTTTTTCCAAGAATTCAGGAGACATGTTTTTAAATGCACGGGACACCATGTAGGACACCGCGTTGGCTTTTTGACTATTTTTCCAATATGGGTTGCCCACTTCATGTCTGAGCTTATCAGGATCCCCAGGTCCTCCTGTGTCTGTACTGTTTTAATAGAACTTTGTTTTAAATACAAATTACTGCAGGGGTTATTAGAACCAACATGCAGAACAGAGCATTTATTTTCATTCAAATCTAGCAACCAATTTTCACACCACCTCTCTATGATAAGCAAGTCATTCTCTAGGATGTCAAAGCTTGTTATGGGATTGTTATAGATTTTCGTGTCATCTGTATACAAGGAGACGTTAGACTTAATACACTTCGGCAGGTCAGAGATAAATATATTAAACAAAAGAGGGCCCAGAACTGAACCTTGAGGTACTCCACTGGTTACCCTGAATTCCCGTGAGTAGCTCGTTTCAATCCTCACAGAGCAGGTTCTGTTCGTAAGAAAATCTTCGATCCAACTCAAAAGCCTTCCACGTATACCATACCATTCCAGTTTTTGCAACAATTTTTTATGGCACACTTGGTCAAATGCTCAAATGGTGTTGCTTTTTGTCTCTAATCTGTTGATGTTTTACCCTACGGACTATTTGATCAAATTCAAATTTTAATAACACAATATTACTTCATAAAACAGAAAACAAGTATTTAACGTATACAGGTAAGAAAACCAATGCAGGATAAATTTAAGCCTTTCGTGGTTTTTTTTTATCTTTGTAACATCTCACGAAGGCTTATGCCTAAATACCAGTGTACCGTGAGTACCGGGTTATTCGATGTTTAACCCCTCTATTTACCCAGTTCCGTCAACGTTATCCGAGCACTGAAACATGCAGTTTTACATTTCACAGCAACTTTTAGACAACGCGGTAGTGCCACCACGGGCGTTATTTTTTAAATAACTACTACCTGAGATGGGCAGAATACTACACAAAGGCTTTGCCATTATCATTTGCGAGGTGACGAGCTATTAAAAATCCGTGGAGGGAACTGAGATTCGAACCCGGATCGCTGCGGTGAGAGGCTGGTACGTTAGGTCCTACACCAAGCTTGCCACTTAACTTACCTGCATACATTAAAATGGTAGTTTTCTGCGAGCCAGTATTTTAAATTTTATAACTTTACTAATATACATACATTATAAAACATTTGTTTTATTTCCTAGGTATCAACAGTCTCTGGTAGTCTAGTTAATCCCGGTCCTGGACCAGTCATGAATTCTTTAGTATCCGATACGAAAGTAGTTACCAATGACTCAATACCCAACCCTATAACACCAGTACCAGTTCCGATACCAATTAGCGATGAAAAAATAAAAGCATAACTGTTCTAGAAGGAGTCGTTTTAAAACCAGATAAAAGTAAGTAACATTGAGGTTATTACTCACATTTTTTTGTTTATTTATCTATGAATACTTGTGATATTTTAGTTCAATTGTTGTAGAATAAATTGTGATTTATATAATTTTATTTATCATATTTATACAGACGTATATGTTAAGAATTTGATTAACTTTTTTTTTAATTTGTATAGGAAAAGGAAAAAATAATCGACCAGCGAATGGCGACACCTTGCAGGACGATCAAAAAGATAGTAATAAGGATGAAATTGTAATGAACACAGATCCTAGTATTAGTAACGAATCTAGTTTAAGTCCATCAGAACCCATGGATTGTAATAGTACGCCAAACATATCACCCGCCCATGGAATTAAAGTTGTTGAAGGATCAAATGAGGATGTAGCTATGAGTGAGAACAACTCTGTAAGTTTTATTTAAGGGTAAACATTCTTAAAAGATTGTTTTTTTTGTAGATGTTACCTCCTGGGTAAAAATCTAATGTCTAAAAAAAATAGAAGGTTTTTAGGTCTAAAAGGTATTCTTTATAAAAGTTCTGCATGGTCTAAAACGTAAAATGCAATCATTAGTATTATTTTTTTGCAGTGTTATACGAGGTGTGTCAAAAAATATTAATTTTGCTTAAGAGAAAAGTACACTTATTTTTTATATTATCGAAAATTTTTATGAAGGAAAAATGTTTAGGATTAAAAATAACATTCAAATTATCATCACTTTCATGAAACTTAATTTTTTAATAAAAACTTTTTTTAACGAGTTTTTTTGCCTTAACGGTAAAAAATTATGTAGAGAAAGCTTAAAAACTATCAAAACGGCGAAAAGATACAGAAACGCTCGTTTTTGCAGAAAAATTTTAAAAATCTTTTAAATAAACTAATTTGCATATTTGAAAGGTATTTTTAATCCTAAATACCTTTGTCTTATTTATTTATTTATTTATTTATTTATTTATTTATTTATTAACGGATACTCCATTTTACAACAATTAATTACAATATAAAAAAAATTACATAACAATATTTAACAAAATATAATTTTTAAATACATCACAGTAGAGCAACATCACAGACCATTAAATCACTTTAAAAAAATAATACTCATAATAATAATTTAATTCTAACATACGCTAAGAGATCATTAAAGACAAATCAGCACCCTCTTAAAACTAGGAAGAGTAACATCAAAACGCATATTCAATTCATTAAATTCACTCTGCATTCTCACCAATGGAGCATGCAAGCCATAATTATTTCTCTGGTGCTCTAAGTAGAATAAGTTATTTGATCTTGTTCGATGAACGGTGGAAAAATTTAGACGACTTAGAAGATAACTTGAATCAATATCACCATTTATGAGTTTGTATAGAAAACACATATCAGCATGAAGCCTTCGTTTTTGTAATGTACATAAGTTAAGTCTAGAAAGAGCTTCGTTGTAGTCAGTGTGACCATCTAACAAAGGTATTCCCAACCTAAAGGCACAGGAGCGTAGAAACCTCCTTTGGACAGCCTCAACCTCAGTGATATGCGCAGCGTACTGAGGAGACCAAACCTGGCTTGCATACTGCAACATAGAACGCACAAAAGAACAATACAATATTCTATAAACTTGACATGAAAGGTCCCTACAAAGTCTTGTCACAAAACACAAGCTCCTATTCGCACGCTTCACCAGCGATGCGATATGGCTGTTAAACAATAATTTGTAATCTAAAACTACCCCCAAATCAGTCACCTCACTAACTCGCTGAAGAGTCACACCATCAATGACATATTCATAAACCACTGGATGTCTTATTCTAGCAAAAGTAATGGAGCAACACTTCTCAATGTTTAAGCCAAGACCATTCATCCTAGACCATAGAGACAAATTATCGATGTCAGATTGTAATAAGTCACAGTCTGCGCGGGTGTGAATTTCTTTATAGAGTTTCAGGTCATCAGCAAACATCAGGAAGCTAGACTCACCCACAAAATTGCATATATCATTTACAAATAGTAAAAATAGCAGCGGTCCACAGTGAGAGCCCTGGGGAACACCCGAACGTCTTATAAAAAATTTTGATATTATGAAAAATAAGGGTGCTTTCTTCTTGAACAAAATTCATATTTTTGGCATAACACTGCAAAATTAATATCTTATGATTGCATTTTAAGTTTTAGACCATGCAGAAATTTTTATAAAGAAAACTTTCTTTGTAAAATTAATAATAAAAAATTTTTCAATCCATATGGTGCAAACTTAAGTAGACTGTATTTTCAAATAAGAACATTCTCTTAAATGTTGTTTATTTTGCAGGCCAAATTTAATAAGTTTTATTTTTAAAAATTCCACTTTTACTTGTTGCCAAGATATGACAACACCACATTTTTGGTAAAAAGTATAAAAATACAGAAGCGCATAAATATCTCTAAAACCGCTTAAGCTGCGTTTAAAAAAAATATTAAACGAAAATTTACAGGTTTTTGGGTAAGTCGAATTGAACAGTGATATTGGCATTGTCGAGTTTTGTGCTATACGTAATATTTTTAGTATTTAAAATGAAATGCCTTACTTATTTTGATTGCAATTAAATGGGAGTCCAACCTTTATTAAGATTACAAATGTTGAATATTCTTTACCAGTTGCCAAGATATGACAAAACGCAATTGGTTTAAAATTTGGCAACAGTGCTGAGATCACTGCTCTAGCGGTTTTAAAGATAACTAGGCGTTAATGTAAGTAATATGATCTACAGGGTGATCAAACTTAAGTCGGCACTATTGCTAACTTCTTTTTATGGGAGATACGAAGTCCGTTAAATTGTAAAGTAGTTGTACTTTTTCCGCTGATTAACGTGCTGCCAACAGACAAACAATTGAACATCGCGTTTTCGATTTATTGCTAAAAATATGATTTTTTATAAATAGAACAATGTCTATCTTATATGACCATTCGAAAGATCAATTAAAGAGCTTAAAAAGTCACCATGTGATATATCCAATTTTTAATAGTTTAGAAATATGGCCGTTCTCAGGAATTTGTAGTAAACTTATTTTTTAAATAAAACATCCTGTATAAGGCATTACCATTAAATAGATATTTTAAAGAGCTTTAAAACAAATACCAAATTTGATATGTCTATATCCTATAGTTTTGAAATATGGCCATCCAAATCTGAAATAATAGATAATTATAAATATCTATTTTATCTTCAACACTAAACTTAGTGCTTATAGCTTAGAGCTTTAGATATTAAACTAGGCCCAATAAAAAAAAAACAAATAACTTTTTAATGGTACAATATTGTTTATAACGAAAAAAGAAAATATCCTGAAACCCCTTAATAATAATATTAAGGGGTCTATCATTAACACTATTGTTTTTCAACAAGTGTTGCTTTTTTATACAAATCTCGGAATCAGTCACTATTGAGCGTTTAACCAATTCATTTTCTTAAATAATGAATCGCGCCTTATACATTAATTATTTTTAAATTTTGTTATTAAGATTCTGGATTTTTAAACTCCCATAAATATCAATATCTTTATAAAAGACATAATTATTTTTAAGGGAAATTTTATATTCTACAAAAAAATGTCACCTAACATTTTTAATAACATTCCTTTCAAGTTAATAATATAATAATTTATATAATAATAAAAATAACTTCGAAAGGAATAAATTTATTGAACAACCTAAAGAGACCTTTTTGTAGAGCATAAAATTTCCCTTTTAAAATAATTATTAGTTTTATAATCATAATGATCTATATGGTAGTTTAAAAAATCCAAAATAAAGTGACAAAATTTAAAAAATTAATTAATTTTTAAGGCGCGATTACACGAAAACTGCTCGTTCTACGGAAATTCACTTGGGCAGCTTCTTTCTAGATAATTTAATTTCCTTCAAGAATATAAATTGGTCGAACGTTCAATAGTAGCTGATTCCGAGATTTTGTATAAAAATAAAACAATTGTTGAAATTTCAATAGTGTTAATGATGTTAATATATTAGGGAATGAAAATTTCAGGATATTTTTCTTTTGTCGACATAAACAATATTTTTACAGTACCATTAAAAATTTTTTTGGCCCAGTCTTGTAGATATAATGGAAATTTAACATAATTTATAATAATGTTTTAGATGGCCATATCTTCAAAACTAGAGATAGACATATCAAGGTATTTGGTTAAAGCTCTTTAGAATATCTAATTAATGATAACTTAATATACAGGATGTTTTATTTAAAAAATGCCGGTTTACTATCAATTTCCGTCTTCCGAAACTATTAAAAATTAAATATATCACATGAGAACTTTTTTAAAGCTCTTTCAGTTGGTGATATAATATATAGGGTGTTTCAGTTAAAGGATATTGTTTTTGCAATAAATCGAAAACCCGATGTTCAATTGTTTTTTGTTGGCAGGACGTTAATCAGCAAAAAAATACTATAATTTAACGAATTTACCCGACTTTGTATCTCCAATAATAAAGAAGTTAGCAATAGTGCCGACTTAAGTTTGATCCACCTGTATATTGATTTAGCGGTTAGCTAAAACAATAGGGCTGCCTAGGTCCTGATTCCGCTTTGCTTTGAGTGTGCACAGCCCTATTGACCCCTCTGTACTCTCAGAATGTGAATCTTAAATACATATTTAGCAATTAATTGGACCATATGAAAAAAAAAAAAAATAAGCAAATGCTTTTGCCCATAAGTAAAAGTTAATGATTATAATATAGAAATAAAGAAGGATTTACTTCAAACGTATGAGCATTGGCTTACAAGTGCGAGTATTTACTTATAGAAAATTGGAGCTACTGAATAGCAGCATCAAGAATGTCGAAATGCTGTTACTCATAAGCAAAAGCATTTGCTTCTTCTTATTCATATGGCCCATTATGCCGATGTTACTATAGGCGGATAACATTACCAACAATCGAAAATTATCATATTCAAGTTTTTAGTATATAACGGTCGTATTTACCAAGCTCTGACTAACTTTATCAGACTGATAGCAGCTAATGCCAATGATTTTGGCATTGGCATTAGCTGCTATCAGTTTGATAAGGTTGGTCAGAGCTTGGTGAATACTGAGCGTTATACTAACTTTTTATTAATATCTTTTTAGACTTCCAGTGGGTCAATGCAGGTAGAAACCAATGATACAAATCAGATGATAGTTGAAAGCCAACAAGAAAGTGATAAGTAAGTTTTAAAGAAACCAGTAATGCGTTTTTTTTTCTTTAAAAATGTTTTTCTTTTTTAGGAAAGAAGGTGATTTAACATATGAAGACCTAGCTCTATTCTGTGATCTATTTTATTTACCTTTTGAACATGGTGCTCAAGGCTTACAACTGTTACAAGAATTTCATTGGTTGAAATCTAACGCCCACGTTGTCATATCTGCGAACCAGCAAAAAATAAGTCAAGTCCAGAAGTAAGAAAAAATAAAATTTAAATGCTTATTGGACGCGTTCCTGAGCTAATTCTATGAAAAAAAAGTTATTATAAACATATGTCCCGAACTTAATTATTGCCCAGATACACGGTGTTAAACTTTTATAAAAACCTCAGTTAGTTATTAATATCTTTAATATTTTCTGTCCGATTTTGATTAAATTTAGCATTGTTATTTATATCCGTCCCGAGTAGCCCTTAAATATTTCTAATAGAAAATGTAAGATACTTTCTTGTGCAATTTTTATGTTTTCTTTAAATCAGGCAAATGAGAATAGCTCTTTTGTCTCGGTGAAGTTTTGAAGCCAGCTTAGTTTTTGAAACAAAAAGTATAATCCTCTAAAGTGCATAGAACCACACAAAAATATTAGGAAAACTTTATTTTGGAGATTATGTTTTATAATAACAACCAACAAATACGTAATGTAATAACCAACATCTAAACTACAAAAAAAATATTTAAACATTTTTCCTATGATTCTTAAGTGGTCCAGGGATATGCAAAAAAGTCAAAAGACAAAAAAACTTATTTTTATTTAACCAATTTAAATACAGAGAGTCTGCTAATTATAGGTACTCAGAAAAACCACATATTCATTATCTCAAAATATTAAGATTAAACCAAACGTACCTATATGCAAAAGTTGATAATAAGGAAGATAGGGTGTCAAAGTGATTTTTTTTAAATTTATTCCATAATTTTTGATGTTTTGAATATTAGTAAAACTTGGTATCTAGGGGTTTTTGACATGAGTTATTCAGATCTGATATTATTTTTTATGTATAAACTAGGGGGGCTAGCTTCATTATTTTAATTTCTCTAAAATGTCCCAACTTTTTCGTGCTACTCTGTATGTATCATCTTAGTAAACCAGTAAACTCCCCTAGGCTTTCTACACAAAAAAGGTATTCTTTGTAAGAATGGATCTGAGCCACCATTTTCAAGATATTTGCATTTAAGTGGTTTAGTGCAACCAAAAAGTATAATGAAGAATACATTAAATCAGTCGTTTATTATGAGTCAGTTGTAGTTATGACTAATGCTGTTTTTAAAGGCATTTTGCACTAAACCATTTTTAATTCAAATCTCTTGAAAACGGTTGCTCAGACCTATTCTTACAAAGTATAACCCATAGGGGAGTGTACTGATTTACTTAGATGGTACATTCAGTGTAGCACAAAAAGTTAGGAGGTTTTAGAAAACATAAAATAGTGTAGTCAACCCCCTCTGGTTTACACATAAAAACATATCATATCTGAATACCTGATGTAAAGAAACCCCTATATATCGAGTTTTATTAAGATATTCAATATGTATCAAAAATTATAGAAATAAATAAAAAAAAAAAATTTCGTTTAGACACCCTGTATTTCCCATATTATTAACTATTGGATATAGATATGTGTGGTTTAATCTCAATATTTCGGCATAAGGAATCTGTGGTTTTCTGTGTACCATTAATTAGCGGACACTCTGTACTATATATATTTGTTTAGTCAGAAATATTTGTTTAGCTGCTGCTTAAGAAGCCACTAGACTAAATTAACTTAAACAAATTAGCTTCTTAATGCTCTAACTTACACTGCCAAAAAGTTTAACACCCTGTATTTTACAATTACACATTTCCGTAGCCATGTGTATATAGTTTCTTTTTTCATAAAATTGGGTCATGATTAAGTCTCCATTTTTTTTTACTACAATTCAAAAACACCCTGTTTTTATGTGTTTATTAAAATGGGGTTATCTTAGTTTCCTTTTTATTTGCTATAGGTTCAAGAATGGTTTTCAAGAGCTGAAAAAATGAACGAAATGACCCAAGCTGTAAATAAACTCTTTCAGCATCTTGCTTCCTGTAACAACAGGGAAATGCTTTATGAACTTTATTCTTATGTTTGGGATATAAGAGCTGTAATTTCTTTGCTTAATTCGTACATTAAGTGGTTAGGTAAGATTGGGGTTTTAAAATGTAGTAAGAATATGTGTTAAGTTCTTAAATTAAAACAGTGTATTTTTCTTGAATGTATTTGACTAGAAAGAAACAAACTTGCTGCCTCTATGGCGCTATTGCGATATTTCAAACTTATTGGCGTAAATTTTGTTATTTATTTTGCGTAAGAAAAAATATTGCATTATGCTATCAAAAACTGATTTTGTGTTAAAAAATGTAGAGTAAATTATTTTCTTATGTTGCGTAATTTTTTGTAGACACAATATACACTTCTGGACAAAAAAAATGTTCCAGTTTAATCTTAAATTACTTCTTCGTTTTTTGACTCATTGCGATTATCTTTTAGTTCAGTTGTTGATTTTTTCATCAATATTATTGTTTAATATGGTGATTGTAAAAACTTTTAAAGGATTTGGTGTTATACAGGAAAGAGACAAATGTTGCATTTTGACCTCTTTTGTTGAACACCCAGTGAAATAATTGATCGTCAATTTTTTACTGGTGTATTCGATTTAAAGAGCTTGGGGCAAGTACAGATTTAAAAATTATTGGAAATTTAAATAAAACTATATTATATGAATTATATAAAGTATATTTATTATAAGTAAAATTATTATTGTTTTCATGTATTTATAGTTCCTATAGACGCTGCTATTTGGATTTGTCCCAGTTTTCCCCAAATGAGCTAGAAAATGTAATAAATATACTTTTTCTTTTAAATAAACACACATTTAAATGGTAATGGAGTAAAACAAAAGTCTGGGTGGGTTTTTTGAATTTCCGATATTTTTAAGATTTCAGTATCTCCGTCGCATCATCCGATATTATCAACTCCATCATCTTTCATTATATTCTTGTTAATTTTAATAGGAAAAAATTGCTGCATATTTGTATTTGGTACTGAGAAAACGCTTTCAGATTTTTGACGTGACAACGTCTTATAATTCTATGGAGCCAGCTGCACGCACCAAAAACATGACTCATGCGGCGTTACCTCGCTCTAAGGCGTTTCATTTAAGGCCTGAAGTGCAAGAGAGAGAGCGCGGAACGAGTGACAAAAGACACAATCGGCGTCCGCTTTCGGCAGCGTTCGACATCTGTTTCTCTCCTACTTGAGAGAGCGGTCCGCGTGGACAGCTGCTACACAATAATACATTTACATGTTTTCGTCAAGTATGAAGTGCAGTGAAAAGTGGATGTGGTGTCAATTGTTTGTAGCGACGATAATTGCGAACCATTCCATCAGTATTTTCTTATGACGTTGTCACGTTCAACTATCGTCAGTAAACCTACTTTGCAGACAACCGTTTTTTTAGCAGAAAATTTGCTATATGCTAGAAGAACCGTCGCCTCACAGAATTCAATTTGAAATAGCAAACTTTGAGATTTTGTTCATACTAAAAAATTAAGCCTTAAATAGGGGTTCGGTAAAGACCGTTATAATATCCTGAGTAATATCAACAAGGCAAAACTTTTTGGCGTTCAACAAATAAAACTATTAGACTACTTACTCAACTGTTGGGTCCAATTTTTTTGTTTGGTGTAAAAATCATGCGAATCTGTACTTGCCAGCTTTTTGCTCCAAACTATCCAAAATTCTCGTAGCGACGTTAATATGTCTTGGGCTTGTCCGATTTTTGCTCCAAAATATGTCGTCAGCAATGTTTAAAATTCGGATAGCCACGTTAATATGCTTCGGGCTTGTACAATTTTGCACCTATCTTTAGGCGATCCTTTAGAAAATACGACTATGTAAAAATGTTTTTTTCGCTCAAAAATGAACTTGTCCGGTTTTTGTCCCAATGTCTTTATTTCAAAGCCCTATGTTTCTTAACATTAACAAAGGATGTGGCTTTAAATCGAATATACTGGTAAACACTTGTCACGTTATAGTAATCTTGATGAAATGAGCAACAAAGGGTCAAAAGATAATCAAAATTGAACAAAAAACCAGTAAGTAATTTAAAATTGAATGAGAACAACATTTTGTTTCTTCGTTTTTTTTGTCCAGGAGTGTATATTCGTTAAAATATGTATGATAATATTTACGGCTATAAGCGTATAAGTTTTGTCTCTGGTTTTTCTTTCAGTTGGTTTGCACTACACCTAGACTACGAGAGGTTTTGGGGCATTATTTTCTTGTTTATTTGCTGTCCGTGTATTGCGTTTTGCATAACTGATATTTGCTTTATAGAAGTAACAAGTTTGTTTTAGTGATTATTAATATATGATCTCTTTGTTGTAAATTTCCGATTTTACGCTTGTATTTTTAATTCAAATTTAAGCGTAAAAATTCTTGTTTGCAACTGGTAAATTCTGTAAATTTTCTAAAAAATGCACTGTTTTAAAACACAGTTTCTGTGGTGAATAGAAAATTAAATTACATGTATTTTATTAATATCATGTGGTGTCTATAACAAGGCGCGGCTCGTCCACAAGGTCATTTAGTCAATTATTTAATCCTTAAAAACAACTACAAATCTATTAGTACGGAAGCCGAATAGGAGGCGACCTTCACCCATCTGTTTACCGGATAAAAACAGTTTTATATTAAAGATATTTAAACAAGGGTATCCCATAGGGTTGTCAAAAAAATTTGGTCAAGGCCATATTTAATTTTAAAAAATCACCTTAAAATTTTTGACATACCTTGTATAATGGCAACCCCTATATTTTTAAATACGTACCTATGCCAGTTATTAAAATATATATTTTTAAATAATACAGAAAGTACCAAAAAATTTTTTTAAGTTAAAAATTTAAAAATTTACCACAGCTTTATTTATAAATTCGAAGAAATAAAATATACTAATATATTAGTACTGTCATGTACAATAAAAAAATTAAAATTGACCCTGTATAATGGGTAACTCAAAAATTTTAAAACGTACTTTTAACGTGACAACGTCTTATAATTCGATGGAGCCGGCTGTACGCACAAAAAAACATGACTCCTGCGGCGTCGTTACCTCGCTCTGAGGCGTTCAATTTAAGGTTTGAAGTGCAAGCGAGAACGCGGAAGAGGCACAATCGGCCTCCGCGTTCGGCAGCGTTCGACATCTGTTTCTCTCCTACTTGAGTGACATTTACATGTTTTCGTCAAGTATGAAGTGCAGTGAAAAGTGAATGTGGTGTCAATTGTTTATAGCAACGGTAATGATATTAAATATATGTTCAGTAATATATTGTCGAATATTCGTGCTTTCATCATCAAAATAAAAGCTAGAGTTACAAAAATTTTAATGATGTTTCCAAATTTTAAATTTTAGGAAGTGCAGTAAAATATGAATGTGGTGTAAATTGTTTAATTTTCTTTTGAAAAACGTCGACTTTGTCACGTTCAACAATCGTCAGTAAACCGACTTTGCAGACAACCGATTTTTTTTATTTGGTTATAGCCTTGACCTTATTTTTTCGGCAACCCCATGGCAACAGCTTTGTTTAAATACTATCTTTATTTAAAACAGTTTTTATCCTGGTAAACAGATGGGTGAAGGTCGATGCCTATTCGGATCTTAGACTATATAGCTATGCGAAACGTGCGTTAATTCAGAATCGAGTTAAATTAATACCAAAAAATGTTGATGTTCCATCAATTGTATTGTTGCAAGAAACGTTAAATTTATCTTTCATCAATGCTGTCATTTTGGTATTAATTGAAAAAAACGGAAATATACATATTTCCAATACATTTCCTTACCTCCAAAATCCAATATTGATGTTGGGTAAAGACGTTGCTAGGCGACTTACATCATCATGGCCGGAATTTTTTTCCAGGCGCTAAACTTTTCCTATGCTTTAAATATTCATTGATGACGTTTGTCAAAGTTAACAACCCATGGCAATGTGGTACCAGTGTAAAGTATTATACTTCCTGGACCAGTAATTAAATTGACTTTATGATAATATCACTTTTAAAACCTTTTTAGGAGTGTTCCTTTTTATGAGTCTACCCTACCACGAATATTCATACCGCCATATATGGAAGCGGCGCTTTAACCAAGACTGTCATTGTCAGATGTTTTGGGTGTCGAACTGGCCAAAGCGTCACTTTTTTCTGTCGGACAAGTTTAACACAATGTTTTACATTTAATTTTTAAACATTGTGCCAAAAATCGTAAGTATAACAGTCACAAAACCATGAGGCCCATTGACATTGTTTAAGTATCGGATTGGGCGGGTTTCGTAACTGTAACCCTTACGATTTTTGGCACAAAGTTTAAACATTGCATGTTAAATATTGTGGGAAACGACAAAAAGTTACGCGTGTGCCTAGTCCGACACCCGAAACATTTGACATTGACAGGCTGGGTTAAAGTGGCGGTTCCATATATGGCGGTATGAATATTCGTGGTAGCCTCGACAAAAGGAACCCCTAAAAGGTTTTAAAATATTTATTATCATGAACTCAATTTTATTATTGGCTCAGGGACTATCATACCAAGATCAAATAATTATCATATTTACATTTAATAAACTAAAAAAAACAATATCTTATGCAACCTAAAATAAAAATTAAAGAATTACTTTGATCGGAGAAAAAATAGTATGTGCAACTCGTAGGAACGAACATTTGCTGGAGTAAACTTTAGCAGCGTCCGGAAATAAGCTGCTGGACATTTAAACGGAATAATTGTAATTTTAGGTAAAATTTTAAACTTAATTTTCTTAAAGACTACAAAAAATATTTTAGTGCGGTTTTCGGCAAATTTGGATGCATTTTGTTTCTCTTTATGACTGCCTACACTGCAGTCTTGGTATTAAACTTACCTCTTATATACAGAGCGGTAAATATGACGTTGTTTTTTGAAAAATTTTGTTGTTCTGCAACTTTTTAAATAAAATATATTTTTTAGGCTTAAACATTTTATAATTATCAGATAATCATTTGTGACAAACAATTTTGGTAGATTTTTATTATTGCTCGTAAATCCGAAAATATGATGGTTTTACTAAAACGCTTTTAGTCCTATAAACTCCTACTGTTTGGCGTTTTAAGCCAAGAGAAAACCTTTTTAATGTTTTGAAACACTTTTATAGAGGGTGGACAAAAAGTAGATTTATGTCTAAACGTAAAATTTTAAAAATTTTCTCTTATGCCTTAAACTAAAGAATTAGCTTTTATAAATTCTAAAAGTAAAAAATGGTAAACCTGGCAACATGGCAAGTATCAGAAACGAATTGGGCATTCCCCAAAACCCCCAAGTAGTAAATATTGTAAGTTTTGATGAAACTGGTTTTGAAATATGAGACGCGCACGCATTAAACAACCATACAACTAAAAAAGCATTAAAACGCAAAATAAGCAACACAAATAAATAAAAGAATTAAAACCAGTATTTTGATCCCTACCTTCCCAAAATACTTTAGGAATTTATAAAAGTTAATTCTGTAGTTTATGGCATCACAGAAAACAAGAATTATGAAAAAATTTAGAAAAATTTGAAACGTTTACTTTTACGCATAGATCTACTTTTTCGTTCACCCTGTATAAAAGGTTTTTCAAACATTAAAAAGGTATTGCTTTTTGCTTAAAACGTCAAACAGTAGAAGTTTATAGGACTAAAAATCAGCGTTATACAGGTTGATACCGCTAAAATGTCACTTTTTAGTAAAAACATCATATTTTTAGGTTTACAAAGAATATCAAAAATTTCCCATAATTGTTTGTCACAAATGATTATCTGATTATTATAAAATTTTAAAGATTCAAAACTTTCTTTTATTTAGCACGGCTGCAATTAAGGTAATTATAAAGACTTATAATTACGTCCAAATTTGCCGGAAACCGCACTAAAATATTTTTTGTAGTCATTGAGAAAATGAAGTTTAAAGTTTTACCTAAAATTTATATTATTTCGTTCGAATGTCCAGCAGTTTATATCGCTATTCCTACATGTTACACAATATCCTATTTCTTTGTTACATGGTGGCATTGTTACCTACTCATAAAACTTTTCCCTCCTAAAAAAAAGTCACCGGCCGCGCCTGTCTATAACTAAAAAATAATTATTTTAACTAGTGTTTTAGTATACATTTTTTTGTTATGTAATTCACCTTATTAACTAGCTTCTTTATTTTCCTTAAGCTAATGGCCAGTTTCCTGCGTCTATGCCGTCGTACACACAAGGAACCTATACATGTACGCATCGTCCAAAGTGGTATATGTTGCCTGTCAGAAGTAGCAAGATAGCATTGTTTTGCGTAAATTGTTCAGTCTTGCGTTTGGCGTAATTGTAAATCGTAGTGCGTATAGTATTTATTTTGTAAGATTTAAACAAGGTTACACTTTTCTATTTTAAATATCAGTCAGTCTTGAGCCAAAAATAAACTTTTAGACGCTGGTGCGGAATTTAAAACTTTTATGTGGTATAACATTTTTTTTAATAAATGTTATAGCAAAACGTCTCAGGCAGTTCTTGCCATAAAACATATCTTTTACCAAAAGTGAAACAAAAATTCGTTGATGTAGACAAGTTCTGTATATGTTTTATTAATTCAAAATATAAATTAAGAGCTTTAATATGAAACAACTTCTCTTATAAAAGAAAATTAGTAAAATCAAAAAGTTATGGTTACTTTTCTATATTTTTTATCGATAACATACAACCCAAGAAAATCACTTTTTTCTTTAAAGTTTTCTTCACTACACCGGATTTTTATCTTTTTTAAGCTATTCATATTTTCAAAGATTCGTCGCCAGACACTTTTTAATATTTACAAAGAAATTAAACCAGTTGATCTAGTTTTGGCTACTTCCAGCCAATCCAGAACTTCTGGAACGTTGCTAAATAAAACTATACTTTGTTTCAGAGGTTTTAAATATTTTGTCATATTACGTGACGTCATATCGAGATAGGGAAGGTCGTATATTAGGACATAGTAAACCAAATCAAAAATTTTGAATTTTGAATTTAGAAGTTAAAATATTTATTTAACCGCTTTATTATTTTTATAAAATTATAAACTTATAGGAATTAAATTATTTGTAACTTAAATTAAATACCGCACTCAGAGTAATGGAGGTTTACCTACTTCTTGCTTCATTTACAAACTTTAAAATAAGAATTCTTCGCCTTCTGTATATCGTTGCTGTATATTTAAAATAACAGCATATCCTATCACTTTATAGTATTATGGTAGGGGAGCCTAAGAGGCGATTTCGGAATTTACTACAGCGCGTCAAATTAATATACTGCAGGATATCTTATACCCGGTTCAGAACCTCCACCAAATATGAGCTCCATATACAGGCCGGTCGTAAAAAAAAACAAAAATGTATCAATCAAAAATTTTCAAGCTCGTCATATTAAGTAGGGTAAGTTATCAGAATAGGTCTGTTCAGTCGGTTAGTTAAAAATAAAACACTAATAGTTTTTCTATTCACTCAACTTTTGCATCATAAATTAATAAAAATATTTGAGATGTCTGAAATATCGAAAACGGACCATGGCAATTATTGACATTTGACTAATTTCTTAACGTTTTACCTCAGACTTACGTAAGTGACGTATTTTTTGCCACTTTTAGGTTAAACGGTAAGAAGAGGAAATAAAAAGGTATGACGAAAAGGTCAACACCTCTGGTATACTTGGATTCAACTAAGAAAAACCAGAGACGTCATACAAGTAAAGAGGGCAATTAACTTTCTTTTTTTTCTTAACGCGTAGTTTAAATACTGTGCGCACAACAAAGATAATCATTTAAATGTTAGATAGAACACGAGCTGATGTCGGTGGTCGCTTGTTCTTAGTTCAATCCGACTCTCCAAAGATTATGTTATGACACAAAATTTTAAGTTTTTGTCTCTACCTTTCATACTGCTAGACTTATTCCGTTCTATACAGTACTATTCTACATTACAATTATTTCATTTTGACTCAATAAAATAATTCTTGAAGACAAGAACATGGGTCACTCTGTTTATTCCATTGGTTTTTGATAACTTTTTAATTAAGTATTTTTGGCTAACAAAGCAGTTACATTTAATTACTGTTAAAAGTCGATAAAATTAACTAGTTTAATACATTTCTTTTTTTTTGTAAGTTAAGTGAAACAGAACGTTAAATCTTACATAAAAATACTTTATTTAGAATGCTTTCTGATGCTTCATAAATTATTATTTGATAATCAAAAAGGAAAATTTCAAAGAAGTTGTAGAAGAAGAGTAATTACTAGGTTATCGCTCAGATTGTACCTATATTAAAATTTAAGTAATTGTTTACAAACCGGACGCATCACCAATTTTAATGAAATTTGGTATTGGGAATTTTTAGCCGGACACGTCATATTCAGCATCAATCTTGAATAGAACTAACCTAAATTTATCATATTCCCCTTTCTTTTTACACGCAATTCTTGAGTTTTCCGCTAAATTGGTACTTAATATGTAATTTCCACCTTTTAATAACCAATTTTTCTATTTATTTTACCTATTGTTTTCCATAAAATTGCAAGGCTGGGTTTTTAAGAGGTGGAAATGAAATAATAAATACCAATTAGCCTAAAATCAAGAACTATTTGCAAAAAGAATGGGGGATATAGTGAAAACTTGCTTTTCAAGATTTATGATGGATATCTTGAAAACGAAACCTGCCCAACTAAAAATTCTTTCAGATTCGTGCGCCTCCAAAAACTTCGTCACAAATTTCATTAAAATCGGCGATGCGTCCGGTTTGTTAAAAAGTAACAAATGTATTTTATTTACAAAGAAAATACCCCGTTTGATATTTTAGTATGTTTGTTTTTCAAATAATGGACTTACCGTATCAGAATTTATTTTTAAATAACAGTTAGTTATTAGATATAAACATGTCTAAATGTTTTGTATTTCAAATGCGTTTATTTTTGTTTTATTGTATACATTACATTTTCTAACGTAAGATTGAGTGCGCAAAGTAACTACTTTGCACGCGAGTAGAAAAAATATGTTTCATGCTTAATTGTAAAAAACAATAAACTGTTGCACACTCGGCAGTTATGGTATCCAATGTGGGTTTTGAATTTACCATATAGATAAGCCCTAATTTGAAATGATGAAAAAAGAACAATAAATAAAATATTCTGTTCCTAAAATGACCTAAATCATTTAATTTTGCTGTGGTTGAATTTTGGATGAGAATTTCCTTTATGATTATTTTTTAAATTTTTAATAATTATTTTTGAAGCTTCATATCTAGTTAACCATTTTATGTATTTAGTATACCGGGTGACAACAAAATTACTATCCAGCATTTTATTTCCATCAGTAAAAACGTATAGGTACTTTTCAAATTTAAGGATGTTAAATTGTATCACTGGA
Organism: Listronotus bonariensis; assembly: GCA_014170235.1. NCBI lineage: Eukaryota > Metazoa > Arthropoda > Insecta > Coleoptera > Curculionidae > Listronotus > Listronotus bonariensis. The sequence continues at coordinate 46,963 of JACEGR010004616.1, read as the reverse complement.
TGTCAATTTTAAATATAATAGCACCTGTTTATTACTTCCGGTTTAACCGGAAGTGATCAAAACTTTAATATTATAAAAAGGAACACGCTATATATTTTTAAAGATTTAAATTTTACAAGTTATTCCCTATATAAGATCCCGGTAATTGTCTAGAAAGTGAGAGCAACTTTGATTTTGACGAAATTTGGCATATGGGGTTTTTTGGGGCGCTGATCACGAATCTGAAAGATTTTTTTCGGAAACGTTCGCAATTTATTTATTAATTGGTATAATATACATAGAAAACGGGGTTTTATAAGGTGACTATCAAATATTGTGGGCCAAACTGTTAGCTTTAAATCAAGAATTGTGTGCAAAAAGAAGGGAAAATATAGTAAAAAAAGATTAGTTTGATTTTCCACTTTGATAATGGATATCTCGGGAACGAAAGGTTCCGAAAAAAATCTTTAGATTCGTTGTCAGAGCGCCAAAGAACCCTCATATGCCAAATTTTGTCAAAGTCGGAGTTGCTCCCACTTTCTAGACAATTCCAAAATCTCTTATATAGCCAAAACCTATCTTTTAGGTTTTCAAGAAAATGGCGTTTAAAATTTCAGACCCAATATGCAGTTTTCGAAAAAGAAATAAACATCACAAAAATTTAAAATTCTTAAAAATTCTTTTAGAAGACTCTACCTTCTAAGGCTATTATATTACTTATTCCTGTTTAACTGAAAGGGCTGTAAAATTTAAAATTCCAAATATAACCTCCATATTTTTGAAGGGAACAGCCTGTATAATTTTTAGAATTTAAATTCTACAGAATTCCCCATAATAGGCTACCCATTTTAATATTTGAAATAATTTTTTAAAGTTTACTAAACAAATTTTTTATTGTACTTAATTACAGCTAACTCTTTGGGATTTATGATAACTTATAAATATTTGGCTAATTTAATTCTAACTTTTAAAAATCACGTCTTCTAAATGACCTCCACCAACTTCAACACATTTTTCAGTATTAGATTAAAAGGTCTCACGACTTAACGGCACCCGAGTTTTTCCTGTGGGCACATTTAAAAGCCAAAGTGTTTGCGAGTCGTCCAGGTACAATCAAGGAACTCAAAGTCAAAATTCGTGAAGAAGTTGAATGAATAAACGAAGGTTTGCTACGCCGTGTAATGAACCAACTTTTATGAGTTAGCTGTTTGGTAAACTAAAAAAAAAAAAAAAATAATTCAACCCTGTACAAGTTATTTCTGATATAAAATCTTTTATGAACCCATAACCTATCTTTTGGTTTTGGAGAAAATTGCGTTTAAAAATGTCCGAACGACTACACAATAAACAATTTCAAGCATATTCTGCTGTCGCCTGGACCTATTCACACGCCGTTTTCTCCAAAACTAAAAAAGATAGGTTTTGGATACACTAAACGTTTTATGTCACAAATTACTTTTAAAATGTAGATCTTAAAAATATACAGGGTGTTTTATTTAAAATATCAAAGTGTTTATTACTTCCCGTTAAACCGGAAAGAATGCGCATATACTATTATACCCAAAATTAGCATTTCGTGACACAGTATAACTTACTTAACTTTGAAGGGAATTTGATTTCACTAAAGGAAATAAAGTACTGGATAGTAATTTCGTTGTCACCCGGTATAACTTAGGTTATTATTTTTAAAGGCCTTTGCGTAAGACACATTAAGCGTAATTTTATAGCTTATAAGTTATTGGCGCTAGAGCGATATTGCGATTGTTAATTTATTGCTGATTACTAAAATATCGACATTTTTAGGGTTTTCAAAAGGTTGGAAAGAAGCCTTCATGTCTGGCGACCAAGAACCTTGGGTATTTAGGGGTGGACTTACTGCCGATCTACAGGTTAGTTTTGTATGACGCAAAGTGCAACGATCTGTCGACAAAAACCTAATTTTCGTTTTTGAGTATGGGTTCTATTTTTAGTAAAATTAATAGTAAATTGACTAAATTATTATATCCCAAAATCATAGATTTGTAAGGCCACGCATCATGGAAATTTATCGCATTAAAGTATAGAGAAATCGGGGATAGTATATTAACAGTTATACAGTAACGATTTTGCCCAAATTGCAAGAGTTTTTACCAAAAACACTATGTTTTTATAAGTGTTTTAGGATAGAGCCGACAAATACATGTACATTTCTTAATCATTATATATTAAGGATCTAATTATTTGATATCCATCAAGTTGTTTTTCTTATTAAAGGAAAATTATGCAGATTTCTAGTTACTGATTTGTTTTGGCAAATTCACTAGGCTGTAAAAAAGTATAGGATAGTATATTAGCAATTTTTCGCTATTTTGTAGCAAATTTAATGTAGATTAAGGCTATCATACTTAGAATTGCAATTATTTGTAACACTTCTAAAAACAGATCACTTTTACTCTGCATGAATACTTTGGAACCTTGGGTTTCGGCAATTCGGCAAGAAAAAGAGTTTTAATTGAACTAATTAAAAATGCCTCTAACATCCGAGATCCTGATAATCCAAAACTCATTAGTACAACTCGTTAATTATAAAAATTAATTACAGTTCTTTTTATATAGTAAGTATAAATACTAACGAAGTCCATTATAAATTTACACCCCTTTACTTTTTTCTTTTATTCCACAAATTTAGCAAAAATGACAGATTATTGGGTTTATTCTGTAGGTTTTAAATCAATTTTTCAATTTTAAGTACCTCCTAGGTCCTAGGATATACAGGGTAGGACAAAAAGTACGATAATTTTAAATTCAACTTTTATATCAACATTATAAAAATTGTTCTAAGAGTTTTATAAAAATACCACATTTGATATATCTTTCTTTATTAGTTTTGGATATATTAATTTTGTCCAATAGTCCCACAGGATCGCTGCCCTGTGTGACGTACCGGTTATATTAAAAACTAGAAAATCCTGAAATGTTATTAAAGCATATTTTTTCCAATAATAGTAATAAAAAGAAAAACAAATGTATAAAAAAGTCTTCGTGTATCAAAAATGTACCAAGTCGGTACCGATTGTCTACAATTTAAGTCTAAATAACCAAGAACTTAACCTTCAATCGTTGTTTTAAATGTCTGACTTACCACTCTTTTTGAATATTCCAAATCAAATAATATGGTTTTACAATTCGCACCTTTCTATTTTACTTATATTTCTAGATGCTGGAGTTGCATCTAGAAACTGATATACCATAAAATGAAAATGATAACTAAGCAACACTATTATCCAATTTTACAATTGCCAGTTCGGTTATGGTGAACTCAACTGGTACATGAACTTATCCATTTAAAATATATTGCTGTCACTTTTAGCATTTACTTGACAGCAATATATTTTAAATGGACAGGTTCAAATACCAGTTAAGTTCTACTGAACCACAGCTGAAACTGCCATTGTAAAGCTGGGCATAATAGAAACAAAATCATTACAAAAAAGCAAAATTAAACAAAATCTTTAAGCGGGAAAAGCTACCGAAAACATAACACCTTTTTTCGTAGCTTTTTATTAAACTACTCTGAACGCTCACACTATTAGTCCCTCTTTGTCTTACTTAGGTTGTTAGAAGGTGATGTCTTATTGTTTTTGAGTTATAATGCGCTTTCTTTAAGTGCCGGTTTCTACCTGAGACACAAACCAAAAATCGGGTAAATTTTATAAATAGTCTGTGCCAAATTGAATCTAGATACCAATTTTTATCAGCTGATTAACTGACTTGCAACAAAATATTCCTTGATCTAAATCGCGGATTAGCTATACAAATTAAGAGACAAAATGTTGCCACACATTTAATCAGCTGATCAAAATGGTTATCTACATCGGAAATAGGTATCTGATAAAAAGGACAAAACATATTTACCATATTTAGAGAAATTATGAGATTTTTGGTGTGTGTCTCAACCAGAAGGAAGCGCTTTTAAAGACAAGGCATTTAATTTCAGATATAATATTAGGTATCATTGTGTAACAACTTAAATGAAAGAAAAAATGGCTACCAGTTATCATTTGGCGTTATATTAAGCCACAAAACATTATTTGGTATTTACACTTAAACTGCAGATAACAAAACCGACTTTGTACATTTTCCTTCATTGTAGATTTTTTCTAACAAAATCCATGATAACACCACTAAAACATTAACATAAGTTGTGAAACACTGTATTTTTATTTTTTTTTACATTTATTTAATAAATCATAAAAACATTTAAAAAATTCCATATTAATTACAACAACAACAAGCAAAATATGATGAGAAATGTCAAATTGAACTACAAGGGTCGACTTGACTTGTAATACTAATTTATCTTATTTTTAGCGGTTGATACCTGTTGATTCGGGAAATGATCTCTTTATTTATAAAGTGCCAGATATACCGACATGTCGAGTGTATACAATAAGACCATATTTACCTGCCGACGAAGAACAGGTGTACAATGTTTGCACTAGAACCTGTAAGGATGGTCTTGAGGATCATATTCCATTATCACCAGAACTAAAGAGTATTTATGCTGATAGAATAGTGGGACCTTATGTGACGTTGCATCCAGAATTTTGTTTTGTAATAGAGGTAGGAGAGGTTTTTGTTGTTTTTTAATTATTTTTACTGGATCAGATACAATTTTAATTTTAATCAGTATTCAGGGAAATTAACGATTCTAAACTGCTTAATGGTAGTTTATTGGGATATTTCTTTTAGGATGATGTAGGGATAGTAGGTTATGTATGCGCAGCACCTGATTATAAGAAATTCCGGGTTAAACAAGAATTAGCATGGATTCCAGAGATGTGTAAAAGTATCCAGAACATCTTGCCAAAGATGCAAGTAAATCAATACAGGTTTGTGTAAATAATACTTTGAAAATAAAATTATTTGTTTTTTAATTTATATGATAATTTTTTTTGCTATGCAAGAAAAATCAGAAAGATTTTGTCATTCATTTTTTTTAATCTTTTAGGAGTGCATATCACATTTTCACAATTTTAAAGACGAGGTATATGTGAGTAGCCCCACGCACCCTTCCAGTATGATCTGCAGTATTTTGCCGTACGTTTTAGAGCAATCAGTTAGTAAACGAGGGGTCACGTGTTTATTGGCCGCCTTAAGAGCCAATGGTGAGTAATTTAAAACAGTACATGTTACAGCCACGTAAACATGGAAAAATATTCTTAGTTTTTTTACGCAAAAAGCATAATTAAAGCATTGTTAAGTCAAATATGCTCAGAAGTGAATAGAAATTGGAAAAAAATTATCCTATCTTCTTTTACTAGGTTATTTTGGAGTCCATGTCGTGATAAATGCGTCTGACAGCTACACGCATGCGTTTTACGGCAAACTGGGCTTTGTAGAAAATACACACGAAGCAATAAAGGGCAAAATTGTGATGGGAAGAACTTTTTAATGTAAATTTTAGCACAATAAGATTCAAATTTATGACTGACTAAATGTAAACATTTTCTACTTTACTTTCTTTATTGTATTTATAAAGTAAAAAAAGTTGGTACTTTAATTATAAATATTTTAGCACGAAGGTTTGGACCACATGAAAAAAAAAAAAAGGAAAGAGAACCCTAATTTTTTATACTTGTTTTGGGGTTATTGTAACATATTGATTTAAAAAAATCGGTTTTACAAAAAAATGATTAACTATTTTATCGTTAGAATGGTTTAAATTAAAAACCCTTTCCAGAGCTTTAAACTTAAACCAAAAATAAGGTCTGCCGCGCACTAGCAACTTTGTTTTTTCGGTAACTAATAAATTGTGATAATTAATCGTACATATGTATTTCTCTTTTATATGATACCGCGCATTAGATACCTCTCATCACAGCAACTTAAAAATTACATCTTGATCTAATTTGGAGGTGATTCAAACCCAACCCCGGTTTTAGTTTTCCTTTTTTACATCTTGATCTATTTTGAAGGCGATTCAAAACCAATACCGTTTTGGTTTTTCAATTTTTTTTTGTTTTTCAAAATAAAAGCAATCTATCCCAGTTAAATCCATGTTAACAAAGCTAAATCCTATTAGACAAGTGCGCGGAACACAAATTTATTAGCCACTTTTTGGTTGAGCAATTTTTATGTTGTTCGATAAAAAAGTTGCTAGTGCGCGGCTAGCCTAAGTCAATAGCAATCAAACAAACAGTTAAATCGTTAATTTCACACATAAGTCAAAAAATGATATCAAAATTACTCATTAAAATATAGAAAGTTATTTTTTTCTTTAATAAAAGAATTAAAGCAGTAAAACTCGCAATTACAAAGTAATGTATATTCTGCTTCATTTGTTAAAATTTAATATTAATAAGGAGTAATGGGTTACCAATGGTCCATATTTTAATGTATTAAAATATTTATAAGACCTTCTATTCTGTATATTAATACGGATATTAATAATATTAAGGTTTAATTAGTATGCCCCTATTCACAAAAATGGTCAAGTGTTTTATTTTTAGTAAAATAGTTGTGAAATTTGCAAATAGTGGCAATATGAATTTATTAGTATTAAAAATGAAATGTATTGTAAAAGGACATTTTGTTAATTCACCAAATAAAGAATTATTAAGTTACAGAGCCTTACATTAATATTAATTATTCAATTATATTTAATTTTACAGCACGTTTTAGAAATCGCGATGGTGCCACCACGGACTATATTTTAAACAACTATAACCTACAAATGTCTTCCGATCGAACGCGTGTTTTACCGACCGACATTACCGAACATAAGTATAAATCAGTATGATTACCCAAGTACTTTTGGTAAAGTAATATGTAAAGTTTTATTTATGTTCTTATATCTATATCTATATCTTTAAAAAAACAATGTAAAACTAAAGCAAATACTATTTTGTTAATAAAAAAAAAAATCAAATATGTTAATTTTAATTTATTATTATTTTTTAATTATTAATTTTAATTAAAATTTTAAATTACCCACTGAAAAATCTCCAAAAACAACAATTCAGATCGAGGCACTAAAATATCTAATCTCAAATTATAAATTCTCGAACGTAGAAAATGTTTTCATTTGCCAACACCCAATAGTATTCACAAATTAACAAAGCTACAAATAAAGGAGTTTTTGTTTTGTTACTAAATAATTTGAATCTCAAAACCCTAAATTCTATCTTTTAAAATAGGTGTTACATGGGGTGTGTAAGAAGTATGAGAAAAAAATAAGTAGATATGTACATCAGATTAAAATGGGTCCTAAATTATGTAAACAAAATATTTGGCTTTTCTCCAGAATAAAATTAAAAAGTTTATTTAACATTTTAATTAAATTAAATTTTAAATAAAAGTTTTAATTTTCTTAAAATGTTAAATAAACTTTTTAATTTTATTCTGGAGTAAAGCCAAATACTATTTTGTTTAAATTTAATCTCCCAGAAAACAACTAAAGCACTAAATTATTTAACTATCAAACAGATATTCTTAATATAAAAAGATTTAAACCACCACCTGCAACCGTACCTCGTCGCAATCCATTACAACAGCCCCGTCTAGATTTGTATACAACGACCTGCAACTGTACATATCTGGACGTCGGAGCGAACGCCGCGCCGTCGCGGACCAGATAAGTGTCGCAACTCGAGGTTCACCCCGATTCAGAGCTGGTCGGCGACGGCGTTCGCTCCGATGACGTACAGTTGCAGGTCGTTATACAAATCTAGACGGGGCTATCGTAACGGTTCGCGACTAGGCACGGTTGCCGGTCGTTGTTCAAATCTGGACGCACCTTAATGTATAGTGAATATGACCTTTAAAAAGTGCCATAGAAAAGATACTGTCACTTTTTATTTCTACAGTTGTCGAAATTTTGACAGATATTTCTTGGACACCCTGTATAATTACGTTTAGTACTTTTTTCCTTTGGAGTTAGATACACTAGCGGAAAAATTAAAGGATACAAAAAACTCCAAATGTTTTGACGTTTTTCAAGTGACTATATTTCGTTTAAAAATTATCGTACTGAAATTAAAAAAACGGTTTGAAGCCTGAAGTTTCTAGTTTTAGGATTCTACAGTAAAAACATTTTTTTTTCAAGCAACGTGTACCGCCCAATCCTAATGAATACCGAGAAGATTTTTTATTTGAAATTTTTTCGGTTCTGTTTTTTGGTCTTTAAACTAGGAAAAAAATTTCCACCTTAACCACTATACACGAATCAGATTATAACTTGTTTATTCAGCTTTTATTTTCTTTTTTTTAAAAGGTCGATATGACCACTTCTTGCTGAGATATTGAACTTTTAACAAAAAAGGACCTTTTTTCTTTAACCATCAATATCTCAGCAACCGCTGATGGCACAAAAAAAAAGGATGGTTTTAAAATCTTAAATAAATACTTTACAATAATCGGCTATGGTTTTTGAAAAAAAAATGTTTTATTTTTTATATTTTTCATGTTAATTTCAAAAATCAATAAAAATGGGCTTTTGTTATAATCAGGCGCTAAATTAAAAGTACCGAGAAAATCAGAAATGTTAAGTGTGCGTTTCATACTTTAATATGCCTAAAAAAACTCCATAAAGTTTAGATTTAATTCATCAAGCCGTCTTTTTTTTGTTTCATTTGATCGAATTTTTGAAAAAGAATTAAAGAATCACGATTTTGATTTTAAATGATCATAATGTTTAACCCAATACAACAAAAAGTTTTTAAGTTCTTTATCTTTTCTTTAAACCGGCTTGATGGATTGAATCGAAACTTTGTGGAGTTTTTTAGCCATATTAAAGTATAAAACGCACACTTATACTGGTTTTCTCGGTACTTTTAATTTAGTGCCTGATTAAACCAAATGCCATAAAAAGCTCATTTTTTATTGATTTTTAAAATTACTAACTAAAAAATATTTTTTTTCAAAACCATAGCCGATTATTCTAGGGTATTTATTTAAGATTTTTAAACCCTTCCTAATTTTTGTGCCATCAGCGGTTGCTGAGAAATTGATGGTTAAAGACAAAAAGTCAAAGTTCAATATCTCAGCGAGAAGTGGTCGTATCGAACTTTGGAAAAAAGATCCAAGTTTTTAATCCAAAAAAACGAGAAAATGTAAAAGAAAATCTACTCGGTATGCATTAGTATTGCGCGGTGGACGTTGCTTTATTTTTTTTTCGTTAGGATCTTAAAACCAGAAACTTCAAGCTTTAAAATGTTTTTTTTTTTTAAATTTTAGTACCATAATTTTTAAGCGAAATTTAGCCACTTGCAAAACGTCAAAAAATTTGGAGTTTTTTGTATTCTCTAATTTTTTTCGCTAGTGTAGTTGGCATCGTACTAAAAAGTCGTATAACTTAAGCTTACAGAAGGCTCAAAAATGCTTTACTTCGCTAAATTTTTCAAACATAAGCCCTCCACGTCTTCTATTTACAAAGCCAGGTACTCATAAAGCCGCGTACAGACGTGTATAATGCAACGTGCAACACAACATGCAACGTAACATGCAATTCAATAAAGGGTTTTAACGTCGTTGCTGCAACCTCATCTGCAAATAGGCTTATCCGCATTTAAAACGAAGTATTTTTTCTTCTGTCTCCACATTTCAACTGTGTTTTTCATTGTTTATTGCAACAACACTCCAACACTTTCAAACAGATATTGCGAACTCACATCGAACGCCTTTGTGTTTGCGCCAAAACCGACACCAGTATTGATCGCGACAGACGTTGCAGCGCGCATTACGCGCAACCGTTCAAATGTGCGAATCTTGTTGCGTTGCATGTTGCATTACACCCGTCTGTACGCGGTTTAAGTCAGCTGTAACTATAACGGAACCTATTACTAGTGGGTAAGCGTGAAGTAATCTTTGCTTACAGAGTGAGTCATTGGCTCGTTGCAAATAGCACGCGTACTGTTCGCAGACATGTTCGCGAACCACGTAGGTATACACTATCATTTTTGGTTACAGTAGGTGCTACTGGTATAATTACAGCTCGCTAATAAGTACCCGTCTTAAAATACTTTCCCTTAGACATATCTTAAAATTATGGGGCTTCCGAATTGACCAACAAACCAGTGACCAGGGGTTATTTGTCTGTAGACTTATAAAATTTGCTAAACGTGATAATGACTTGGGTATGTGAATAAGGGCTAACCAAACAAAAATAAGTAAGTTTACGTAAGAATTTTCAGAATAAAAATATAATAATAAATATAAGTAAAAAGCTAAACTTAATTTTGTATGTTAGGCATAAGGTATGATATTCTTTGTGATTTTGTTTATATTTTACATTAACCTTAATAAACAACTAGGTGTAGAATATTATTGTTTTTACTAAGTATTTAAGATTTTGTTTAATTTATTGTACATAATATGGAATTTAAGAAAAATAATGTTTATGTTAAAAACAAATAATATACATACATCCATTTTACACTAACAGTTTTTTTCTTTCCTGAACTGTACTTACAAATAGTCATTGGATGATTTTAGTTTAAGCAGTTTCTTGTGAATGTCAACAATCTACAACAAATAAAAAGACATGTAAAAACATTTAATATAAAACTTGAAGAAAATAAACATTTTTATTATTATCAGTTACTTTCTATTTCTCATTGCGGCATTTTTTAAACTGGAAACTAAATTAAATAAGGTCAATAAAGAAAATTTGCATTAGTAAAAAAAATATAGTTTTCATTGCGTATAAAATGGTAGTAAAAATATCTCCAGAGGAAACTTTATTTTTTCTAACATAATCAAACAAGATGAAACAAAAAAATACTAAAAAACGTGACGTTGTTACTAAAAATTGTAGAAAGCGGGTACAATATACAACGTGTCCAAGATAATGACGGCCAGTATGGGCCGAAAAATTAGAAATATGTTTTATTTTTTTCGTGGTCTTATTTAAAATCGGATTTAAAAATAACTTGCACTTTTGCATTGCCACTTTTTTGCTCTATCTAATGGTGGTATTTTATTTGAACTGCGACGTTTCGTTTTCGTAGGACCATCACAACTTTTTTTTATACGGTCCTGATAATTTAATATGATAATTTAGAAGCCTATTTTAATACAAATTCAATGATGCATTACACATTGAGGTTTAATCCTATTACGGACCTGTATTTTTAAAAATTGATAAAAATAATTAACCTTACATTTTATATAATTAAATTACTTTAGTAAACCGAGCAGAACTTAACGAAAATCCCCTAGCATCACTGACCTACATTTTTTAAATACGGTCCTGATATTTTAATATTGAAATTTCAAAGCCAATTTTTTTAAATTCACATTATGGTTTTCATAATACGGCCCTGGATTTTTAGAATTGGGTAAAAATGGTAAGCTCTACATTTTAACATAATAAAAAGTTAGGTAAAAAATAGTAACTAAAAAATCCACAAGTAATAAATTATCAACTGATTCACTTGTAAAGTAACAATTTTTATATTAAACTTGTTTCCGCTTTTTTCTATTTAAGTAAATCTAACAACAAGAAAAACATCTTTGATAATTTTAACTGTTTTTGATCTAAAATATCAAAATAGCCTTAAAAGTAAATAATTAGGTTGGGAGTAGATATATTTTTTTAACATTGATGGTATGATGATCCTAAATATGCGCAACTGCAAAACAACTTGAACATTTTGAATGATTTCGCGAAAATTAGTGCCTATACCGTCATACCATCAATTTTAGAAAAAACAAATGATCTATCACCAACCTAAATATTTTTGTTTTTAGGGCTTTTCTAATATTTTAGAGGATATTTCAGAAAATACTCGGAATTTAATAACCGTCTAAACGGCGTATTATTAGACATATAAAGCCTTAACTTTGATCTCATTTAACCGACTTCGTATCTCTTACCATTTCCAAGATGCCCATACTGGTCCTCATTATCTTGGACACGTTGTATAATTTAGGAAGCCCGTCCAATAACGCTTCGGACTCAAATTATAACAATAATGTGACCCGAAAATAAACAGGAGGTAATATTTAAAATGAACCCTGAATACCTAATCACCTCGCCATACATTTTTAAATTTTAGAATGGAAAGAAACTTGAAACCTATTATCACCCATAGAATTTTACATAGATTAAAGGATGCATTTCCCGAAGATTCTTATGGAACAGCAGAGAAAGTTATAAGAAATATTTTTCGATGAATATAACAAAGTAAAGCAGAAAAAACAGTGATATGAAGAGTTTGGCAAAATAAGTTTAAAAGAACGCGGTGCAAGAAGTCGGAAACGGGCCACAATTGGTTATTATTTATGCGGGAAAACGTGGTTTATAAAAAGTGCTACTAAAACTTCCAGCCTCAGTTATTAAAAAACAATATTTGAATAAAATTTATTTTATATGTATATAGAACAGCGTATTGCCTTTTAAGAAAATGCATTAAATAAATAGTCTATTTTTCCTTCTATGTAGGAAAAAATCTTATTAAAGATCAAAAAGTCAAAATGTTTACTTTACACTTATTTTAAATGCTGAACACACAAAAAAAACCCTGTATGTTATAAATGTCACTTAAAGAAATTTCGGGTTATAAAAATGTCAATTCTAAAATTTTTGAGGTTATAAAATGCCAAATAGACCTATCTAACAGGCTGTCAAAATAGCAAAGGAGATTTAATATTTCTGGAATATTTTTGCCTTGGTTGACCTATAAGTATGCCGTCGTTTTGTTGTATAATAAAATGTGGGAGCAGAGGCATTCGCGACAACGTATGGTTTTTTCGTATATCAGCAGAAACACAAGACAACAATACTAAAGCCTAAATAAATAAAAATCAAAGTCAAAAGTCCGCAACGCCAAGCCACAGTTGATGTATTCCTTTCATGCTCCAGAACCGCCCAAAACGACACCTTAAGTGTTCCTTTTACAATTTCTTGACATTTTTTCTTCTAGTAGAACCGTTCTTAACACTAAGGGCAGTTTAAAGAACGGTTCTACAAGGTCAAATGCGTTTTTTTACGTTTGCCCGAACCCCCAACCAAATAAATACTACCAAAAAGGGTAATATTAATTTACGATATACAATCTCTCATAAAGAATGAACAGTCATTGGAAAATGTTTGTCCTGCAGCGACCATTTTTAAAGCGGGATCACGTGTTTTAGATAGCCTTATTTCCAATACTAAACGTAGGTATATAGTAATTCTGATTCTCATTTGCCTATTTTGCGTGCCTTAAAAATATAGTCTGATCTAACTAAGATATACCTACCCGTTCTGCCAAAATAAAAGGTTCGTGGGCATACGTGAAAAGAAGACGATCTAACGCGTATACATAATGACATAACACTATAATCCCAGAGCTAGTGAACCCTTTGAGTAACGTTAGACCTGTAATTCTAGAAAGTTGTATAGTGATGAGTCATAGCATAGCATAACCCTGTATATTTTGAAAGTTAAAAATAATAATAATGGTAATATTATATACAGTGTGCCACATTAAAAAATCCACCCTGTATATTATTACTAGTATCACCGTTACAAAATATCTTTAAATGAGCTTTAAGAAAACACCACATTAGGTACATGTAACTTTACTAGTTTTGGAAATATGGCCACCCCAATCAGCCACACCTTTCAGTTCGCCTGGCAGGTACTTGTGCTTATCGAAAACGTCTGTCAATTTTTTTTAAACCTTACTATGAATGAACTTAATCCTAGAAAATGTCAAGCTTACAGCTCCAAGTTTTTTGTTTTTAATATTTTTTTAAACTTTCAAAAATATACAGGGTGAGATGTGCACGGCTGATGCCTGCCAGGTGATGATTATCGTACTTAGCATGCTATGACTCATTACTATACAAATTTCCATCCACGCAGGTCTAACGATACTTGAAGGGTTTACTAGATCTCCTACTCGTACTACTAACAGGTAGAGATTAGACAAAAATGGCGACATGTAAATAAGGTGACACATCGATACCGCTATGTTGTTACTTTGCTTGCCTATAAACCTTTTGATTCGACTCAAGGTATATGAAAAATGTTTTATACAAAAAAATATATAAAAGAATAAAATGATACGTACCGTTTGAATTTGCTTTCCAGCTGCTTCAATCTCGCTTCTTGGAGATTTAATGTCACTGTATGTTACTTCCATTTCTTTCAACTGTTCAACCAAATCGTTGATCAGTTTATCTAAGTTTATGTTTTGTTTGGTCGATCTTGAACTTACTAAATCAGATTCTTTCAGGTACTGTTGCAGTTGGGCTGTCAGTTCACTTCGACTCGGCATTTTGGAATATTCTAAAAATACGTTTTCTTTAATAATATAGCAAAATAATTATATTATTTTAATGTCTACAGTGTTCCCCGCCTTTTAGGGAAAATGATATTAGGTCCCAAGCCATCCTTACATGGTCAATATTATTAAAGCAATATTATTGATGCAATATATTAAAGAACAAATATTGTTACCTGTCTATATTATTAATTTAACAATCAAAAAACTGCAAGTTTTAAATATTCCGTGGGGAAAGATGAATCTACCGCTTCGAATTGCGTCTGTTTGGGTCGTAAATAAAAAGCAAAGAAGGAGATAACACACTATGGACAAGAAGCTAACCAAAAGAGTTTTTTCACCTAAAGGTACGCGCACATACGTCGGCATCGGAAGGACGGTACGGATTGGAAAAATAGATTTAGTGAAATTAAATGAAGCAGTGCACCAATGTGCGGCCGGTTGGTACCGGATTTTAAAAATCCCGCGAGAATATAGCAACTTTAATTAAAATCCGGCCATTAGCGTTTCACATGTGCGATACAGGTCAGAAATTGCAATATTTGACAAGAAATTAGGCCGATTTCTACCGGAGGGTTTTAACCCAAGGGTTTTATACCCCGGGTAAAAAGGCGCTTGCTTTTAATATTTACCTATGTTTACCAATAACTTGCATGTGCGTGTGTGTCATTTAATTTCACTAAAACTATTTTTTTCGATCCGTGCCGTCCGTCCGATGCCGACGTATGTGCGCGTACCTTAAGTAACGTTTTTTTGTATGATATAAGAATATACCTTTGTATGATTAAGAATATATTGTTTCAATAAACCCCTCACTTTCAATATTACTGATCAATATCAATATTGCTTCAATAATATTTACCGTCTGAGGAACGCTTTATTCTAATTTTGTTTTCTGTCAGGTTTAGAATCAGCATCGTCAAAAACCCCTTAATTCATATTTTTAAAATACCAAGCGCCAATCTTTTCTATATTAGGTATTTTTTCAAAAAGTATTTTTTACCTCCCCCTACACAACACTAGTAAATAAAAATTTTCACTGTACCAAATAATTACTTTTTGACTTTACCATTGGCGTCCGGTGTTTGGGAATGTAGAAAATATTTTTTTTTGAAAAAATAATTTAAAAATAGATTGGCGCTAGAAGTTTTAAAAACATCAATTAAGAGTTTTTGGGACCTGCTGACTCTAAGTCTTTACAGAAAATAATTATTAGAATAAGCCTTAATATCCTTTTCCTAAAAAATCAAGTATTTTTACCACCCAAGACCGCACGCCAATGATAAATCACCATGCCAAATACTTCATTTCTCTAACGTATAATCACCACCCCAGTTTAAAAAATCGCAATATTCATAACTGAGATACCAGGGTGTATTCATGAAAAGCGGAACACACTGTATATAGAATGGCGTGACGCAATGGTAATTATTGGTCTGTATCACTTCTACCATATGGTAAATTATACTAAAAATGTAAAATAAACCTTTATATTAATTGCATCAAAAATAATGGAATGTTTCTTTTTTGTCATCTTAGTTCTGGTTGCTAAACTAGTTCACCCTTGAAAACGCACAGAGACATGTCCGAAATGTTGAGGTTTACTATCAGTTTCAAACAGAAAATGAAATGACTTATTATCACTTGTCTATAATTAAGAGTCAGGACTACCTGTATGTGACGTTTTATTATTACATAAAACCCAATTACCAGATTTGGTAACTGGGTTGTTTTTATGGTTCCCTAGGGGGAAGCTATTAAAAACAGTAATTTGAAAAAAAGTCTAATTTTAATTTAAAAAATATATATACCTAAGAATGAAATTACTATCTAGCAATTTATTTTCCTTAGTGCAACCGTATGGTTTTCAAATTTGGGGACGTCATAATATTTCACCGGATGCCAATTTTAGATATAATAGCATCTGTATTACTTCCGGTTTAACCAGAAGTGATATAAACTTTGATATTTTAAATTGAACACCCTGTATATTTTTAGGATTTGAATACTACAGGTTACTTCTAATATAAAACCTTAAATATTTTTATAACCTAACTTTTTTGGTTTTGGAGAAAATGGCGTGGGAAAATGTCCAAACGACAACACAATATGCAGTTTTATGGGAAAACAAATGAACATCACGAAAATTTAAGATGCTTAAAATAGTTTTTTAAAAGACTCTACCTTTGGAGACTATTTTAATACTACTTCCCGTTTAACCTGGAAGTGGTGTAGAATTTGAACTTCTAAGTATGATAATCCTGGTAATTTTAATGGAACACCCTATATATGTTTTAAGATTTTAATTACTTAATCTTTTCCTAATATAAAACCTATTATGCACTCCATAACCTATCTTTTTAGTTTTAGAGAAAACAGCTTTTGAAAAGGTCCAGACGACGACACAATATCCTATTGTGAGGTCTTTTGGACCTTTTAAAACTCCATTTTCTCTAAAACTAAAAAAAAATGGGTTATGAGTGTATTATAGGTTTTATATTAGGAATAGCTCAAATAATTTATTTCTTAAAAATATATAGGGCGTTCCATTAAAATTACCAAGGTAGGAAATAAATTGCTGGATAGTAATTTCGTTGTCACCCGGTATAATAAAATAATCGCTCAGCGCCATTCGTATTTCTACTTTAACCTTCTTGAAGATACAACGAAAATACCACTTTTTGTGTCTAATTTGTGAAAATAATCTTATAATACAACCCAAATACCACTTTTTGTGTTTCATTTGTGAAAATAATCTTATAATACAACCCAAATAATTAATAAGCAAGTGTTTTTTTTACCTGGATAAGTTGCAAATGGGGCTTCTGATCTTCTGGTACTATTATCGCTATCATAAAATGTTTTGGGCGTAGATGGTCTTTTTTGACGCCATGATGATAAGGCTTTAAGATTCCTACAAGCAATAGGTTTGATTGCTTTAAATAAAGTACCAACAACAACAATTTGATTAATAAATATTTAAATAAATTCTTTTAAATTATACAAATATAATCATAATGATCATTGGCGTATATAACAAATGTGTGTCGAATTCGAAAGATAAACCTCTTAAGTAAAACTTTTGTGTTAAGTTTGCAAAAAAGGCCAGTACCTTGGTGAATAAAAACCTGTGTTAAATAAGAACCCGTAAAAATATCAGTACAATATTCATTTTGTTAATACAAATGATTTTTTCTATACCAGGTGACAACGAAATTGCTATCCAACAATTTATTTTCTTCAGTGCATCCATATAGTTTTCAAATTTAGGGACGTTATATTGTATCATCAAATGCTAATTTTGGATAAAATAGCATCTGTGTATTACTTCCGGTTTAACCGGAAGTGATGTAAACTATGATAATTTATATGGAACACCCTGTATATTTTTTTAACTTTGAATTCTACAGGTCATTCCTGATATAAAAGCTTAAATATATTCATAACCTAACTCTTTTGGTTTTGGAGAAAATGGCGTTTGAAAATGTCCAAGCGACAGCACATTATGCAGTTTTATGGGAAAACAAATGAACATGGCAAAAATTTAAAATGCTTAAAATAGTTCTTTTAAAAAACTCTGCCTTTAGAGACCATTATAATCCTACTTCCTGTTTAACCGGAAGTGCTGTAAAATTTAAACTTCTAAGTGTGATAACCCTGATAATTTTAATGGAAAGTTAGGTTATAAAAAGTTAGGTTATAAAAATATTTAAGGTTTTATATTAGGAGTGACCTGTAGTATTCAAATCCTAAAAAATATACAGGGTGCTCCATTAAAAATATCAAAGTTTATATCACTTCCGGTTAAACCGAAAGTAATACACAGATGCTATTATATCTAAAATTGGCATCCGATAATACAATATATGTCCCTAAATCTGAAAACTGTACGATTGTAATGAAGAAATTAAATTGTTGGATAGTAATTCCGTCGTCATCCGTAATTTGTCGTATTTTAAACCGTACTAACCAATTGCCTTACAAGTTGTTGCTAAAATAGTGCTAGTATATAAAAATTTTAAATCAATTCGCTCGTGGGCTGCAATAGTGGCACAACTCAAAAAATCATGTTTTGAGATAAGTGGGTTTAAAGTTTTTATTGCTAAGGAAGCTGCATAGTTTTTAGTGCTGTTTTAGTTTTTTTTAAACAAAAAATTACCTATAAGTAATTTTTTTGCCATTATTGCTGCTGAAAATAATTTATTTTTATTTTTACACCTGTCTTTAGTCCAAAACGCGTACCTGTGGATGGTATATAAAGTTTTGAAAAAAAACTTTTACTACTCAGTATCTCAAAAGTTAAAACATTTAGGACATAGGTTTATTTGTACTTTTCTTCTTAAAATCACCTTAAAGTTTATACTCTAAAAGATTAGCATTTTAATACTGAAACACCCCGTAGAGCTTAGACCTGGCCATACGGGAAGTGATTTTTTTAAAATCGAGATATCTCAAAAACGGTTGTTTAAATAAACTTTTACCAGGTATACGGTTTTTAGGTAAAATATGTTAAAAAATAAGAATTTTTATTTAAAAGCTACATACAGAGTGGCTTAAAAAGTTTTTTTCGATTTTAATTTGTGCAAAGAGACCGCGAGTGGCGCCCTCTTGAATTCACATATCAAATAATTAGGAGATTCTTTTTTCCCACTTTTAAAACCCCTCTGGCTAAATATTGTGACAATACAATTTTTAATAATAAAATACTTTATAAAAAACTAAAACCTGGAAATGATTTTAACACCCTGTATTCCCAAAATCATCCAGTTTTGGACTAAGATAATTTGAGTTAGATCATCGTATTTTAGCCCTCATAGTCCCATAGCTACTTGACCCCTTTAAGTAACGTTAGGCCTGTAAGGCTGGAAATTTGTATAGTGATGGGTCGTACATGCTAAGTACGAAAACCATTACCTGGCAGGCATCAGCCCTGCACATCATCACCCTGTATATTTTTGAAAATGTAAAAAAATAAAAAATATTTGGCGCTGTAAGATTTTGCTCATTTACAGTAAAGTTTAAAAAAATTAACAGGCATTTTTAATGTGCACAAGTACCTGTCAGGCGAACCGAAATGTGTGTTAACCGGGTTTCCACGAGATTACTATTAAGCCTACTATCTATTAAGCAACTTTTTATTTTGGCCGAATGTTTGGCTGGAAAAGATAAATAGTTCTGATGTTTCTGATTTTCTGTAGCACATCCGGTTGACCGAAAACAGGTATTTTTTCAAAATTAATTCTATAGGCACTTCCAAGCAAATACATTTACCACATGTTAAAACCTATCTTAATTGGTTTTTGAAATAAATGGCCCTTGAAAATGTCATGTTAACCGCCATTTTTATCGATTTATTAAAAAACAAATAATAAGGACTAATGCAATTTTTTGCCACAAAAATTGACGTTCGGCAACAAAGAACTTCAATAATTCCAAAGGAAACCACTATCTTAAGCCTTAAATTTAAACCTAACATTTATTTATCAACCATTTTTGTTAATTATATTCTATCTCCCAAATCTAATAGTTTTTAAATTATTAACGGTGAAACGTTAAAAAATACATTTTCTTGGCTATTTTTAAGACAGCCTAGCGTTTTACTATTAATATCCTAAAAACTATTAGGTTTAGAGATAGGATATAATTAACAAAAATGGTTGATAAATAAGTGTTAATTTTAAATTTAAGGGCTTAAGATAGTGGTTTTCATTTGAATTATTAAATTTTATTATTGCCGAACGTCAATTTAGTGGCACTTCCGGTAAAACCGGAAATTGTATTTTTACGGTGAAAGAATATAGGGTTTATTAAATATTTGATTTACATGATATTTTTGAGAGCCATTTTCTCAGAAACTAATTTAGATACGTATAACATGTGGTACATGTATTTGCTTGGAACTTCCTGTAGAATTAATTTTTGGAAAAATATATAGGATGTCCCATTTAAAATAGCAAAGTTGGGAGCACTTTCGGTTAAACCGGATGTGCTTCATAAAACCTGAAACATTAGAAATCTTTATCCTATCCAACCGAAAATATAAAAATTGTCAAACACTTCTTGAGGAAAAACAGGCTTGTCAATTTTCTTTTAAAACTTACTCATGAATGAACAAAATCCTAGAAAAGCTTACTACGCCAACTTTTATTTTTTATACATTTACATAAATATACAGGGTAATGATGTGATGTGCAGGGCTGATGCCTGCCAGGTAATGATTTTCGTACTTAGTATGCTATGGACTCACCACTATACAAATTTCCAGCCCTATAGGCTTATCGTTACTCAAAGGGTTCACTAGCTCTCCTACTATCAGCAGTTTGTGGTATGTGGAATGTGTGTTTTCCCGCACCTGTTAAAGACAGCTTTTATGTTACCATTAATGACCTAAAATGCTCATTACAAAACATAGCAAACGAAACGTAATGGTATTTCTGTTCAGTTAAAGCTAGTTTTGGTTTCTGGACATTTAATTTAACACGTATTTTGTAATGGTAAGTATTCAAGTACAGCATAATATTTTTTCTACTAGCGTGTGGAAAGCAGCACTCTTTCGCACACAATTTAGTTTAGAAAGTGTCACTTTTCCGCACCAGTGCGGAAAAAGTATACTATGCTCATACTACTTTTCCGCAACTAGTGCGGAAAAGTACAAAATTTTAAACCAAATATTAATGAGTCGAAATGAAAAATTTTCATGTACCTACTTCATATTTAAAAGAAAATTTTGCTTCTTTGGTATGGTAGGATATTAGGTAGCATTGTTAAAATAAAAAAAGTGAATAAAATTTTAGTTTTTATGTTTTTCTTACCCTCGTAGAAAAAATAAGTGTTCTTAATACGTGCTGAAAGTGCCTTTTTCCACACTTGACTGCACTCGCGTGCGGAAAAGTGGCACTTTCACCACTAGTTAGGAAATAAACTATAGGTTTTGCTAAAAACTAATATTTATGTGTTGAATTTTATACTATCAAGCCTTATTACCTCTCTCTTGTTGTAAAATTCGCTCTTGATCATTAAGTAATATCCGGAGCTTGTTTAACCATCCTTCTTTAAGCGAATTTTCTGGGATCCGATCAAGGTTACCTTTTATTCCGGGTTTTTCATAGTAAGATTTTTAGTGCAATTCTCGAGTCGGCCTTATTGATATTATGAATTATTTTTAACGGTTCTTCTTGCTTCTTAGTAGGATGATCTAATTTTTTTACCCGTAAAGTTGGATTAAGCCCTCTTGGATCGGATAATTCTTCTGTTCAAGCTATCTATACTCTTTTGTCTATTTGACGAGTTGGAGTCTCTGGATTGAGGTACTTTGTTACATGCTGAAATTAATTGCCGTAAAAATTAACATATACCATCAGTGTTTAGCGTCAATATTTTTCAAAAACCTTTTTAAGTGTGTTTTTACAGTTTACATTACATTTTTCTTCGAGACAATTTTTCTAGTATGTAAATTAAATCTAGAATTTTTATGTTCAAAATTTTGGCTGCAACTGGGTTTGATAATACAGATCAAGGCCGTGCCGAGCATTTTATTTTTTTTTTATCTAGTAAAGTCAGAGATGGGGGCCCACATATTAAAGAGATTCCAGGAATGCTTTTCGCAACAACAAGAAACACCTTGGATAACAAAATCAAGAAGAAAATGGAAATTTTAATAGCGAATCCTGTATTGTATATTTTTTCCTGAGTTTAATTGATCTCAGTTAATATTAACTTCTGTACTGAGGTTAAGTTTTAGTTAAATCGTAATACTAACTTCAGAATCATCCAGATTGAATTTTGGTCCATTACTTGGCAAGGTGCGGTCATGTTAAATAAACTTTTTAATTTTATTCTGGAGAAAAGCCAAATAATATTTTGGTTAAATTTAATCTCCAGAAAACTAAATCATAACATAACAAATTGATAGTTAAAAACGCCGAAGACTAGCACTTGTTGCCCTATGAGCTTATATTAGGTAGTATTTTATGCATGGCTAGTAATTTTGTATAAAATATATTTTATTTCTAAGTAATATGTCTTACCACTATAAAAAGATTCTTTTGAAATTCGATTATTATAATCAATATCCGACATATTTGACGCGTTTTCATGAACCTTAATAATTTTTTCTTCTTGCATTTCCATAATTCGACGTTTTTCCATCAACTCCTTTCTAATTTTTTCATTTTCTTCCGCCTTTTGTTTTGCTTCAATGTTGTACTGTTCTCTTAAAAACTTTTGATTGCTTTTGTTCCCTCTTGAATTATTTTTCTTGGCGGGTAAAGCAACGGATTGTCTGCAATTTGCAGTGCTTTTAAATTAGATACCAAACCTGTTAACAAAAAAGTTAAATATGAAAATTTTATTTATATATATATATATATATATATATATATATATATATATATATATATATATATATATATATATATATATATATTTAAAAGTTTTAATAGACCGTGATGTGAGCCAGTTGCAAAGTTTTGTCAGTTATTTCCTCTCAGTCCATAACTCGTAAAATGTTTTAAAGGTTGTACATAATTCGTTGCTAGCGTCAGCTGCGTCTCCGATGAGTGGAATTGTACAGGGTGCTCCAAAAAAAAGATCCATAATAAACTTGTGTTTTTAAATGGAACACCCTGTATATAGCTTCATTTTCGAATTGTAGAAATAAACATAAAGTTGGTTTTAATCAGCGATCCCTATACCAAAACTGAATGAAGGGGTTTTTAAGATATTTGGGATTTTTAAAAAATCAGGACCAAAACAAAATTTAATATATCCTACCTTACTTACGCTTGACTTTATATAATATGGATAATTGCTAGAAAATTACGTATACATTCATTTGCTAGAAATTATACAGGGTGTCCAGAAACTAATATTTAATATTATATTAAGTTCTGGACACCCTGTATAATTTTAGTAAAAATTAAAATGTAGGTGATGGTACGGTTAATATTCTAGCAATCTTATTATAGTATACAAATTCAAGCCTTGGTAAGGTAGGATTTAATAAAATTGTATTTTTGTCAACAATTTTTTCAAAAATCCTAAATATCTTAAAAACCATTACATTTCTTGGTATAGGTATCACCATATCCCGTATCGCTGACAAAACTTAGCTAATATACAGGTTGTTCCATTTAAAAAAACACAAGTTTAATTTGAAACTTTTTTCTTTGGAGCACCTTGTATGAATTCCACCATCGTCGCTGCAGCTGACGTTCACAACAATTCATGTACAACCTTACTAAAGCATTTTACGAGTTATGGACTAAGACAAAATTGGTCACGAAAAGCTGTCGCTGGCTCTTGATCCATAAAATTGGGGATATAATTTTATTTTAAACTGAAATTTAAAATTGTATTTAAATAAAACCTAATTTAAACAACCATATTTTAGTACATAAAACCATCTGTATAGTAAGAAAAACAAATAATATACAAGGTGTCCCATTTAAAAATTAAAATGCCATATCATTTCCGGTCAAACCATAAGTTGGGAAAACTTGATATTATGCACAAAAATTACTTTTTATTATGGCGCGTATACACCGCCATTCCACAAATCACTACAAGTGTTAACCACTACTGGCACACCAGTTTATCCATGCATGCAAAAATGTCAAAAGTTGGTTGCCTTAACTTTTCCCATGTGCCAGTAGAAAGTGGCGAACATAAAAAAATATTCAATGCAACGTGTAAACATAAAACTTTGCGGAGCGATTCGCCAGTTATTAGCCAGTTTTTAAAAAATTTTACATCATATTTATCGAGGTTTGTGAACAAAACCCGTGTTAATGGGAGGTGCATTCTAATACGCACACAATAGAGATTCTCAGAAAAACCTATAAGATCGCTTATCAAAAGCGATGGATATTTCAGGATTTAGGTATTCCAGAAGTTAAGGCTAAATTTATCATCTACAACTTTTGAAAACTGAAACTGGAAACTGGCAAGCAAAAATACTATTTCCCTACATGCAACATGTAAACGGTTACTGGCGCGAAAGTTAAACTGGCGTTGCTAATGGCTCTACTAATTCCACGCACGTGTAAAGCTTATAACCTTACCTACCAATTTTCGTAGTATTAAAAACTGCAGCCGGAAAGTAAATTTGTGAGCATTCGGTATATAGTGTCTCATACATGGGATCGGCATGCAGGTTGCCTCAAAAGTTATGGTGAAGGATAAAATTAATTTAAAAAATAACATTAAAATTTTTGACACACCTTGTATAATAGCAGACCCCTATATTTTTAAATACGTACGTATGCCAGTTATTAAAATATATAATTTTAATTAATACAAAATGTACCAAAAAATTTTTATAAAGTGTAAAATTTAAAATTTACCACAGTTTTAGTTATAAAATTTAAGAAACAAAATTTAACTAATATATTAGTACTGTCAAGTACAATAGAAAAATAAAAATTGAAATTATACAGGGTCACCAAAAAATTTAAAACTTACTTTTTAAATTCTTCATAGCCTTAGTCTAATTTTTTTTAGGCAACCCCATGGCAATACCTTTATTAAAATACTATCGATCACTTTCTATTCGGATCAGTGACTATAAAAACGCTAATTAAAATCGCCCTAGGATATATCTACAGGGTGGTTCAAAATCGAACGAAAATATAACTTTGAAAAATAAAACATATTATAATTAACCTATTTAAATGGAATAAAAAATTATTCAAAAATGTATAGTAACTTCTTCTTCCATTGGTTATGGTTTTTAGGGTAAATTGCGGTAAACGTTATGAGAAATTCGTGAAAAACAAATTATATACTATAGCGAAAAAATGTGTTTTTTAGAATGAAAGCGTTAATAAGTGGCTTTGTGATAAACAGGAAGATTTAAAATTTCAAAAATCGTATTTTGGCAAGTAAAAAATTCAGAGTATAAATATATTTTTTTAAACTATTTCTTTAAATAGCACAAAAATTAATAGAAATTCCAACTTTTTGTTAAATAAATCGTTACCTTTAGGGTTCCTGTTAGATACGTTTTAATTTTATGATAATGTTTGCTATAAAAAGTAAAATAAATATTTATGAAAGAAAAGAAACTTTTATTTCTAGGTAACTCATTATTTTTCCTAGTAATCATAAGCGATAAGAAAAAAATGGCATTCTTGTATTACTTTTAAATAATTTTTAATCAAGTAGATTCAAAAATATATATTTTTTTAATTTTTGTTATTTTTAGAAACAATTATTTTCGAAATTTTGAACCACACTATATCATGTGAATGTCATGGGGCTATTTTTATTAGAGGTTTTGATATTTCAAACAAAGCAAAATTTGCTGATAAATACCTTTTTTCAAAATATTCAAAATAAAAAAATATGTAGCTATGGATAAGTCCACACGTGGACACATTGTTTTATTTTTCTATCCATTTTCTAATATGATCCGTTAAGAAAATGATATTGTTCATGGTATATCTAATTTATTTTATTTATTTTTTTAATACGTTTTGTTTTCAAAATACTCGATGTTTAAATAACTTAAAAATTAAGCTAGAATCTTATAAGTTAAAAAAGATAGGGGTTTCCATTAAAAAAAAATACTTTTAAGGTTTTTGTCGTAATAATTTTTAACTTCACTCTGTATTTATTAATTATAAAATTATCAATACAGTCTGCCAAAGTAGTTCTTTCTATACGAGAAATCCAACCCCAACTCATATTAAAGGCTTTTGTTTAGAAAAAATGATAGTTATGTAATTGGTTGCAAACGTTATTTTTGACATAAAATTTAAAATAGGTCAAAAACGGTTGGACTTAGGTAGAGAACATTATACATAAAATATGTTTAGAATTTTAAGCAGAATCTAAACAATAAATTAAATATAGGGTGTTTCACTTAAAATAAGAAAGATGATATTAACTTAAGGTATGACTGGAAGTGGTAAAGCTGTCAAAAAATTTTAGTTGTATGTCCCCCACTGACTTTATATTGTTACTAAATTTTTAAAATATTTCAAAGTCCTACTTTTCGAGAAATTGATCACAGCAGTTCTCGGTAGGACACCCTGTATATTAAAGTAGGGATGAACGAGTTTTATCCAGTAAAAATTTGATTTTGGCAATTTTTTGGGTGGTTAACCTGAGCCCGTACTCGCAATAGAAAAGAAATTTCTGAAATGTCCATATGATTTAAATTGCATAGAAAGGAAATTTCTTTTCTATTGCGTTACAGAGTACGGGGGCTGTTTTACTTTACCCTATATTCACATTTTACCAGGCTGATGAAAAGTATATACTTTTGTCACTAATTATTTTCGTTTTAATTTTTTAATTCACCATAATTAAAAACGATTGAAAGCATAACACGAAATTTAATTCAACAAAAGTGTAAAATACGTAGAAAAAGGAGGTTTTAAAAGGTGATAAATCAAATAGTGTGTACCAACTTAACTTAAAATGAATCAAATTTTATGCCAAAAGAAGGGGAAATATAGTGAAAATAGGGTAAGTAAGTTTAAATACCAACTTTAATAATGGATATCTCGGAAACGAAACGTTCCAACGACTTCTTTCAGCGCCCCAAAAAACCCCGTATACCAAATTTGGCTAAAATCCGAGTTGTGTGCCAATTTAGTGTTATATCAAGAGTTTTGTGCAAAAAGAAGGCGGAATAAAGTGAAACTAAGAATAGTTTGAAGTTCAAGTTTGAAGATGAATATCTCGATCGCCAAAATAAATTCAGATTCGTGATCAGCGCCCCAAAAAACCCCGTATATCAAATTTCGTCAAAATCGGAGTTGCCGCAACTTTAGACAATTACCCTAAATAAAATTTAAGTAAACCTACAGTTTGTTATTAAAAAACTTACCAAGTTCATTTGGCAATTTCTGAATATTGTTATTAGTCAATAATAAATGCTCCAAATGTGCATGATTAGCAATACTATTAGGCAGTGCTTCTAATTGATTATTTCTTAAATCTAGCCACATTAAATTAGGCAGTTTAAAAAGAAATCCTCTGGCAACCTAGTCAACAAATTTCGTTCCAAAAACAGCATCTTTAGGTTGGTCATTTCCAAAACTTTCTCGGGAATATTTCTTAAATTTGCTTTGGAATAGTCGGATATTATTTCAAAAGAAGACATTTTTGAATGTAATTTTACTTCACAAATTATTTAATTTTTAAATTGATATAACCACAAAAATGAGACAACCGTCGTGCTGTCACCAAAACTGGCTACAAGGTGGATGAATACTGTAAATTTATTTATTTAATTTCCATAGAAACCGTGAGACGTAAATAGATACACCACGCTATGTCAGTGTTACCTTCCTAATTATTTTCAACTTATTGATTTCTAAACACAAAAAGTCAAAGCTTTTTATACAGAATGTCTAGGTATTTTATATTTTGCCACCTACATATCTTAGAAATCAAAAGGAATATTTTAAATTTAAGTTGTTTATAAACTTATGTTGACTTTAGTATAATGTTTACTCATCGGACACCAACGCCGATTTTGAGGTTTAATGATATACGGGGGTTTTGGGGCACCAATTACCAATCTGAAAATAAATTAGTAGGCAACATTTCGTTTACGAGATATCTATCATCAAACTTGAAAAACAAATTTAACTTATTTTCACTACCCCTTCTTTTAAAAAGTTTTTGATTTATGGCTAAATTGGCACTCAATATTTAATTCCACCTCTTACAAGCCCATTTTACTATTTACTATACGCGTTTTTCCATAAAAGTAAAGTTTTACAATTTTATGAAAAAAAGTGGTAAAATAAATAAAAAAGAATTTTAACAAGGTGGAAGTGAAATATTAAGTGCCAATTTAGCAGAAAGTTCAAGAATTAAAATTGTGAATTTGGGTCAGTTGTCTATTCAAGAGTGATGATTAATTCTTCGAGAAAAAAACGTCGCCGAATAAAAGTTCTTTTAGATGTATGCCAAAAATAATCATAATCAGAGCGGTGTCCGATAAGTAGATAAACAATTACCTGCAGAGGGATCACGACACTCAATCCGATTGAATCAAGCGGATCGATAAGTTTAGCCACGGCGTTAATCGAGTTTACCTTTGGCAACTTTCGTTTTCTCTCTGTTGCCGAAGGTAAACTCGATAGAGTGTTGTGGCTGAGTTAGTGCTCGACACTACTTGCTCGATTTGATCAAGTCGAGTGTCGTGATCTTCCAGCTGGACTTTTTTTATATAATTAGCCCAGGAAAACGCCCTTAATTTCCATTTAAAATAAGGACCATGACGAACATGACATTTACAAATACCCAGTAGTTCGTTGTCTGACAAAAGAATGGGTCCGCACAAAATAGATCGAGTTTTACAGGGTGTTTCTAAACAAATGCGAACAATTTTAGGAGCTGATTCCTTGTTTAAAATAAGTAGTAGTTTATAAATATAGAATTAAAAGTCAACCATTAGGAAGATATTGCAAAAATGGGAAAAAAATAAAGTTTTTATTTTATATCTCAAAGACGAGAAACGCTAGAATAATCAAATTCTTTTATTTTATTCTATGTCTTTATATGTAATTACTTGGTAGTTTAAAAATAATACTCATTTTGCTTTAAGTAAAAAAATAAAGACTTTCTTAATTTTTTCGCGACATCTCCCTAATGGTTGACTTATTACCCCATATTTATAAACAAACTGCCCTTTATGATGAATAAGGAATCACATTCGCATTTGTTTAAAAACACCCTGTATATCCATTGTACCGGTATAGTATCTGCATGGACAAGAATAAAAATGTATCCATAAGTCATACAAATAAAAAAGCAATGCTGAAATAAGAAAAACAAAACAATGTATTTGGAAAGTGGGGCCCTTTTTTCTGGGTCTTCAAAATTTATATTGTGGGGCCCGTCAAAGAGGAAAGTAGGGACATTTTTTTGGTCTTCAATATTGTTTTGTGGGATCCCCTAACTAATTGTGATATAATTGGAATTGGGGTCATTAATTGGTATTTAGGCATACCTTTTGAATTCGAATAACTTTGTTTTTACCTTTTTGTTAGTTTTTTTTAAATCTTTTTAACCTACCCTTATACCATAGATTGTTTAATAAAACCAACTTCTGCTTATAATAATAATACATTCCTTTGACACCATGCTCTAACTTCTACATATAAAGTTTTTTTACAAATTACACAATGTTATTATATGTTTTTAAATAATGTAAAGTATTTTAAAAGTTATATTTTATATATAGCTAAACTACCAAAACAAAAAATTCGTCAATATTAAAAATAAAATAGCGCAATAGTTGTGGCTACATTTTAAATTTTCGATTTAAAAAAAAGGTAAATAACAGCTCAATTTAAAATTAAGTAAACCTATTATATTTACTTTAATTTTCTAAATTTACACTTGATTAATTAGGTATTCTGGTGTCAAGGTCAAATGACCAAAGATAAAATGTCTTCCAATCAATACGGCCTAATAAATGTAGAATCTTGGGAGAATGTCCCTGAAAGGAATAATAGCGATCAAGTTCGCCGTGGTCAGCAAAACCACATAAATTACTCACATGAGATTGCCACCCACAGAAGTATAAAAAGATTCTGGGGCCGAGAAAAGAAAAAAAGAAAAAACAAGTATGTCTTTTGATTCAGTTTTATTCACTTTAAGAGCAGAAAAGGTAGTATATCAAAGATGAATAAATTTAGCACGGTGGACGTGGTCACAGGTTTAGTGTTTGAGCTGGAATGCTTTCGAGGGTTTGGTATATTTATACATTTTACAAATTCTTTGGTTTCATTTATTGTGGAATAAGGGACAATGTGGGTATAAAATATATATTATTACTTTTATGTTAAAAATGGCCCATCAGTGCAGAAAATATCATAATAACTTCAATAAGGTCATACCCAGTATAAAAAAATAAAGGCACTTAACAATTTTTTAATTCTAAAAAGTATTTATAGAGAAGATAAGATTAAAATAAAATAATCTCATTTTAATCTTAAAGTAAATCAGTGTATATTAGATCAAAAAGTGGTAATTTTTCTCATTTACTGTTACAGGTCAAAATGATTAATTTTTCATTTTTGGTTCTTCTGTTATGTTGTCTATGGATCTGCGTTAAAATTCAGGGGTGGCCCGGGAGATAATCCCCCCAAGGCAAAAAAATCCCCTCGAAGAAATTTATGAAAATTTGATGGTTAAATCAGGAGTATGAATTGCAATTTTAAAGTAGCTTTTTGTTTGGTTTTTAAACCTGAGGACCTTTTTTTTGGTCTTTAACTTTTGGTGGTATTTTTTTGGTAATTTGGAATATTAAACTCCCTTCCGAAGAAACATTTCTGAATTCAACACTGCTATAGATACTTTTTATAATGAGTTAGGGTGGCTTCATTTTTTTTTTTTTAGAAAACGAACTTATTAGAAAACTACAAAGAAAGTCAAGGACAAACTTTTTTTCTTAATAATAGCTATTAGCTGTTATGCTACGACTGAACCCAAAAATATTTAATCTAGCTAGAGCTTAAAGGCACTGTATTACGTCAAACAACGAAACAACTGTATCAAAGTTAAACTAAGTCGGTTTAAGAATATTTATTATATACATTGTAAAATGAAGCTTAAGCACACCCCTAACCCCCCCAAAAAAAAAAACGGCAGGCCAGTTGTGCCACCAAAAGCAGACTATAAAACACCAAAAAACTTACCTACAGAGTGTCCACTGTTGGGGTTTACAACTATACAAGACGACAAATCGATAAAATTTAAACAAAATATTATTTGGCTTTACTCCAGAATAAAATAAAAAGTTTATTTAACATGTTAAGAATAAAAAAAATAAACTTTTTAATTTTATTCTGGAGAAAAGCCAAATATTATTTTGTTTAAATTTAATCTCCCAGAAACCAAATAAAGCATAGATTAGATAAAAATTTCATATTTCAAGAAAAAATATTCTAGTTTTTTTTTTTTATTAGGAATAGCATTTTAAGTAACTTTATTCATTTTTCTATTTATTTGACCTTTTTTTCATAAAATTGTAATGCCTCACTTTTTGATCGCCAGTCATGTCAGCGCCATGGCTACTGATGCGATTAAAATAATTAAAAATGAAGCATTGCAATTTTATGGAATGGAAAATAAGTTAAATCTGCTTTTTAACTTTGATTATTCATACAGGGTGTCCGGAGACTGCGCGTCAGGATTTCTGTGGGCAATTTTGCACGAAAAATTAATGCAACCAACTTTTATGCTACTTTTTCGAAAACTCAAAATTAAAGGAGATACAGGATGGTAAAGAAAAATGTTTTTTTGTTTTTTTTCTAATACCTTTTTTGTCTAGTATACTGATTTTCGCCAAATTTTGCATACATGTCACTAGTAATTATTTGTATTCGCCATATTAATTTGATGCCAGTAATATGCCAAAAGGCCTAAACTATCCCTTCAATTTACAAAAATGACTTGGAACTTTTTGTTTGATAAATTGGCACGTGATCATGCCGATTTATCTTTTAATACTTTTGTAAACCCTATCCGCATAGGAGCAATTTGCTTCGGTTTTTAAGGGGGCTGGAGTCTTGGTAGTCCCGAAAGGTATGAGGCAAGCTTTAAGACTTTGCAAAAAATTTGGGATAGATAAGGGATTTATTTGTCATTACTGCCACAAAAATGACCTACAGTTACCTAGGTAAAAGTGGCACTATTGACATAAAAATCGCTTTCTCTTATCGCTTTTAGGTTTTAGTCATATAAGTTTCGGCTTGGATACTGGTAATCTTGGGGGCTAAGCCCCCTTAGGCGCCCCAAATAGCACCTATGCCTATCCGTACCTACCCAGTTTGTATATCCTAATAAATATCTAGGTATGTTTAACTCAAGATCGTTTGACTAGGTAAGGTTGCCTCATTACGTCACATATGTACCGCACTGCTGGTTCCTTGGCGCCAACAAGGATGTCTAGACGGATAATACTATGAGGGCGAAAAAGCGCGATATACAATATTTAAAAAGCAGCTAGAATAATCATTGTTAAATAATTTATTTATAGGAAATAAAGAAATTACGGTAACAACTGGAATTAACAGTATTTAAAAGTATTTCTTTAATATTAACAAAAAACACAAACTACACTGTTAAAAACTTTATTAAATTATGAGCAAAATACATATGTGACGTATGGTCCGCCATGTTGCAAGGCTTACGAGGCAACCTTATCTAGTCAAACGATCTTGTGTTTAACTAGGGTATATTTTATTGCCGAAATTTCTAATTTAGTTTTTTTGATAGATAAATACTTTTACTACACGTAATAAAGAGTCTTAAAATAAAATTTACTACCTTACCATTTTAATAATGCAATTTCGTAATTGTCACCACAATGAAGGTTATCCTAATTGATTAATTGATGGACCTTTCTAATCAACTGGATTACCAAACCGAGTATTTTAAATTTGTTCTCATAGCCTCCGTGGCGCAATTGGCTAGCGCGTTCGGCTGTTAACCGAAAGGTTGGTGGTTCGAGCCCACCCGGGGCGTAATTTTTATATTTCAAAAAGTATGCTAAAAATTAAAATTTGCTTTTTATTTTTTATGTTTTGAAAACCAAAATTATAAAACTGTTTTTGTAATGTCATTCTTAAAATTATAACAGCAAAGAGTTTAAATGAAGAAATTCTTTTATCAAGTTTTTATAAAGAAAAACTTTTATGCTCTAAAACTTTATTACTTTAAAAAATTGATACAAGTAATTTGATCCAACAAATCCCAAGTTCTCCCGAATTTTCCAGATTCCAACAAAACAGCATTGACAAACGGATTCAGAAAGTTTCTAAAACTTTAAGCCGCAAAGTTTCAACTAAGGATTCCATTTGAAATGTTATCTTTGGTGACATCCAAATAGATGATATCCACTTAAGTTACCTTCAAAACTTAGAGTGCTAAAAAATAATAAGTAGATTTTTTTAAACTTTAATAAAGGTTTTTGAAAAGTAGTATATTATTAGGTAAAATTCAATTTAAAAATTAAAAACATTGAATAAAGGTCTAAAAGTATAAAATTACTATTAATTTTATTATACAGATGTGCGTCTACGTAAGTTGGCGTCAGATAGAATTTTTTTACAAAAAAGTTATTCTTTATAAAAAATTCTGAATCCAAAACCTAAATACGAACCATCAGATATCAAATGTTATTAGTCAGCTACAAGATTTGGCCAAAAATGTAATTTTTGCTTAAGAGTCAAGTACCAGTATTATTGCTTATATCAAAAATTGTTATAAAGAAAAGATGTTTAGAATTAAGAATTAGTTCTATATATGCAATTTTGTTTGTTAACAAAAAAATATATTATTTTTTTATGCAATAATGGTAAAATTTAGGTTTGCACTTTAGTGCAGTATATTTTTGATTATAAATGTCATAGGACAGTTCTAAGTAAACTTTTTAAATTAAGTGTTATTAAAACAGAATGCACTAATGTACAAACTCAAATTTTCTTGATTTTCCCAAAATAATATTTTTTGTTTTTGGAAACAAACATTATTTAGATGTAATTTTTTTATTCCAAACATTCTTTCCTTTTAACAGTTTGCGATATTAGCAAAAATACTTTAACGCTCTTTCCTTTAGCAAAAATTTCATTTTTGGCCAAATCTCTTAGACCGCTTACACAATTTCATATCTGATGATTATATTTTAGGTTTTGGACCATGCATAACTTTTTCTAAAGAATAACTTTTTTCGTAGAATTATTAGTAACAAAGTTTCTCATATGACTCCAAGTTACGAAGACACACTGTACGTATACATTTTTTAAAAATTCTGATCTGACAATATTTGTTTTCGGTGCTTTTGTTTATTTAGTTATAATTATCTAGTATGCACATTACACATGCATATGTTACTAACCGCAACGCTCTAGTAGGAATGTGATCTAAGTACTCAAATCCAAGATTCAATTGACAATTCGGGAATTTAAAGAATGGTGCGACCAGAATAATTTTATTTTAAACATCGAAAAAACCAACTATATAAACTTGCAAAGTTCTCAGAGAAAGAAGAAAATTAACATCGAAAATATACAGGAGACTGAGAGCCAGAAATTTGTTGGCCTGCATCTGGATTTATTTTGCCTTATCGCGACTACAAAACACGTTTACGGAAAACACTTTGCTAACGCTATACTACTCTGGTTTACTGTCATCTTAACCACAATATTGTTTTGTGGGGCAACTGCGTGGATAGTGAGAAAGTGTTTATAAATCAGAAAAGAATCATTAGGCTTATCTTTCGACTTAATTCTAGGACGAGTTGTAAACCCTCATTTAAAAAAATATTATCATTGCCTTGTTTATATATATACAAAACCTTATTGTATGTCAGGGAAAATTCGGAGAAGTTTCAAAAAATTCTTGTTTTCATATAGATACTCCACCCGAAATGCTTCATCTTTTAGTTTGGAAAATCATATAGATTAAGTATTTACGAAAAATCCCCGAATATAGTGGTAAAATTTTTTTAAATAAATTACCAAATGAAATAAAAAATTTACCATATAATAAATTTAAATACCATATAAAAAAATTCTCCAACAGAAGTGTTACTATTCGGTTGATGAATACATGTCAGATATATTGTAGGTATTTTTTTAAAGTGTTTTTATTTTTATAATGTATTGGTAAATGTAAATGTTCTTGTTTTAGATAGTATACCTAAATATATTTTTAAATTTCAAATATTTTTTAATTTTTTATAGTTTTTAAACATATGACGTGTACCTCCATTTTGTATGGCTGACGTATGAAATATATTATTATTATTATTATTACTTAAACTAATCTAACTCTAAATACTGATAAGGATTTACCTGGTAGTTAAAAATTACACAGGATTGCATAATCATATCTTAGTTTGGTCCAATGATACCATCGCTAAAGTAAACCCTTTCAAATAAAAAAATATAAATAAAAATAGGTCCACAACTGACGGAGTAATCGCTGAATATACTTTAAAAAATTCATATACCAACGAACCTTTAAAATTCAAGCTTTTTTCTCGATTTTCCCAGGATAATATTATCACATCCTGATTTGGTTTTAATGGTACCACCGCGGAACTGAAAATTTTAAATAAAAGAAGTGTTTAAATCAGTCCACAGGGGTAATCGGTGATCATACATAAAAAAATACTGTCAAAAAATCAACCTCCTCCTTTGAAGTCGGTAAAAAATCCCTACAGTATCGAGTTTAAGTAAAAATGTCTATTTATATTGGTTTTATGTCAAAAATGATGAAAACTTATTTTTAGTGTCATTTATCGTTTCATTTAAAAGTAACAACACATCGCGAAAACCGCAAGACTTTATACCTAATAAAAACGATACCCTTCAAGTAAGTGTTGGCCGTGGAGAATGAGCCATATATCTGTTTAAAATAAGTATAATATGTATGTCGCTGTCAAATGCTATTTTTAGGAAAATGACTTTAGGAAAATAATTTTTATTTAAAAGCAATTTTCCTAGGAAAATGGCATTTGTAGTGGTCCTTCTTGGGCAAATCACTGTGATATACACATTTGATAACATATTAGGCGTACAGTGTGTTTTGCAGACTACATAAAAAAGCACTAGCACGTGTAATTTGATAGGTTTGAAGCACTATAGACGATCATGTAAAACTGTTACCATGTGGATTCATGGTTAATTCTGGTTAGTTAAATCCTTTGTTTTTAATTCGCTTTATTAGGAAATAATTAAAAAACTAACCATGTTTCTCACAGTTTTGCATGACCGTCTGGTTATGCAGATATTTCTCTTTCCATTTGTCTAAAAATATTGCTAGGGCAAATAGAATCAAATGTTAATTGACCAGTCAGGGCCGCATTAACCATTTGAGGCGCCCTAGGCTAAAATTCTTAGAGCGCCTATTTCCAACCAAAAATTTTTAATGAGCAAAAAAACCTTCCATAACGGCGCCTATTTTGAATGCCAGACTCCTTACTCAACCTAAACTTTTTAAAAACTCCCTGTGTACCGCCTATTACTCCCCTGTCATGCGCCTATTTTTTCATGGCGCCCTAGACTGTAGCCTAGTCAGCCTAATGGATAATGCGGCCCTGTGACTAGTCTAATAGCATTTGCCTAGGCAATTAGCATTTAAATAATTAAAATACACTATTTGCCCAGGCAGAAAGCATTTGCCTAGACAGAAGCCAATTCCCTAAAATTACCATTTGACTACGACATTAAATGATTCATTTAAAAGTAACAACACTTCGCGAAAACCGTAAGTCCTTATCCCTAATAATAACGATACCCCAAGGAAGATAAACTTTTTAATAAGGATCGCTCGACTTTTTATATTTGTCCGAAAATATAGGTTATGTTTGTAACCTAAATAATATTTTTTATCTGACAAAATAAACCAATCCTTGCATACCATACTATAAAATCACCAAAAAAACATAAAAAATTGTATCTTACCCTAATAACGATTTAAACGTAAATTCCCTGTAAAAAAATATCCAAAAGTCAGTAACCCCTGTTTACAGGTTTTAAAATTCTCTGTAACTGCAGTACTGATAACTACTCAATTTAACTATAAACAGTATAAACACCAAAACCTCAAAAAAAAAAAATTCCACTACGATTGTAAACAAAGAATTACGGGAAAAGATTACGCGAACATAGGCTTAAATGGGATCAAGCGCTCCTTATTAAAAAGTTTATTTTCCTTGACGATACCCTGCAAGTAGGTAATGGCAGTGGGTAATTAATATGGCTAATTACATGTTTAAAATTACATTAAAAATGTATACATTATTAAACAGTCGTAGAAAAATTATTTTATCACTGTATGGAGAAAACTAAACCTGTAAAAGATAAACAGATAAATTACAAAACTTTTTAATTACTTTTTCTAGAATGTCTTATAAAAATTTCCTTATTGTTAAAAATCTTCTTCGTTCTTTAC
This sequence comes from Listronotus bonariensis, assembly GCA_014170235.1. Classification (NCBI taxonomy): domain Eukaryota; kingdom Metazoa; phylum Arthropoda; class Insecta; order Coleoptera; family Curculionidae; genus Listronotus; species Listronotus bonariensis. The sequence goes on along the minus strand of JACEGR010004616.1, from coordinate 9,803 downwards.
AATAACGGGGTCACTTTTTCTAGTTTTCAACTTAAATGTTCAAATACAACAGAAAATATACGGGAAAAGGATGTATATTAAAAAAGTTCAAACCAAGCAAAAGAAAAATAAACTGTAAACTTCATTTTAATAATGTTTTGAACAAACATTTATTTAGGGGAATTAAAATTTACCCTACTACGTATTTAAACAAAGAGGTATATACAGTACCGCATTTACATATTCGCCGCCAGTAGGCTATTAATTTTAGCCGCGCCTAATTTTTTCTTTTTTATTGAGAAACAATTTTGAAGAGCAAAAAAAGATCCTCACTTTTATTTCTACGTACAAGAAGAAAATCGACATCAACTACTAAACAATTTATGAAGTACAACATCTGCCGCCCCTAAAAACGCCGCCCTAGGCTCCAGCCTACTCAGCCTTCTGGTAAATGCGGCACTGGTTATATAATGCTTTCATTCAAAATGTAAAAAAACCAAACCAAAAAATGTTCATTGATAGAGCTTCTAGACTTTCATATAAAAGTAAAAGACGTCAGTATCAAAAGATATTGAATAAAGTTTATACATAGGGCTTGGGTTATACAAAAATGGGCCGTATTTATTTAAACAAAATATTTTGGGGTAAACAAAAGGATAGATGTCTATTATACAAGAGTGGGTTATGATCTTTCCCTAATCTTAAGTTTCACTGCTGATAAATGCTTTAGTTCGTGAATTTACTTCCAGAGTATCCTAGTTATATAAGAAAACCGTATTTTTGCTTTTAAAATAATCCTAACTAAATTAAAATATTACCTGGAATATTATATTATTGTATACCAATTACTAATATTATAAAAATATCCTTTTAATAAAACAAAAAAATAATAATAAATATGTTTTTGCCTCCTTTTACAGTCTAAAACTTAAGACAAATATATTTATATTGCCATTTAAATTTAAAATAAGAATGAGCTAATAATAAACACATAAAATAGTAAATTAACATATTTAACATTTACAGGCCAGGAAAAACTAATACCCAAGCAGCAAGCTGGCGTCTTATTGACGTCTCTTGTTAGTCATTTTTGGTCAGCGAAGACGTCATAAGATGACGACAAAATGACGTTAAATTGACCTCCCTAAGTCATGAGCTGGTATGATGAAAAAGACGTCACTCGACGTCAAAAACACGTCATTACAAAGACGTTAAAATGACATCATAATTTTGGTTTGATGACGTCCTATGACCAAAAATTACTTAAAAATGACGTCAGCTTGTTGATTGGGTAATAGTATAAAAATTTACTTAGAAAAATAGAATTTCTTATACCTAGTTATTTGGTAAAGAAAAAATAAAAATTTCTAAAATCATAAATATTATTTGAAACATTATTACTAAAAGTCCTTAAGTCATATTTTGCCTAAATTTGGAATTTGTATAAAAATTTAGTTGTTTAACGTACCCGCATTGATTAATGCTAAAATCCCGTAAGTCTCTCCCGTAGCTAATGTGGTCTTAGCTATAGGAGATATGGGAGGTAGATTTATAGCATGTAATCAGAGTTGGGTCAAATACTAAAAATCGGTATTCGAATACGAAATACAAATACCGGAAAAGAAAGTATTCGAATACCGAATATATAAATCCTTAAAAGAAAAAAGTATTCTAATATTGAGTATTCAGAAAACCCTGAATCGGTATTCAAATTCGGTACTTATTTCTTTTTTGTTATTTTCTACCACTTCACCACTTCTGTTACAAAAAAAAAATGGTCCTCACCTCATTTTTCTGTATTCTCGTTCCCTTTTGGTATTTCAATCATCATATCATCATTAATTTTTGTATTCGAATACTGCTTGCTTTTCGGTATTCGAATACTCGGAACGCCGGTATTCGAATACTCAAAAAAGTATTCGTCGAATACATCAAAAGTATTCGAATACAGAATCCCGAATACTAACCAAAAAAGTGTTTTGCCGAATACCGAATACAAAACACACAAATGTATTCGAATACTATTCGAGAATCGCTAAAATGTATTCTGAATACTATTCAGAATACTGAGTATTCGAACACGACCCAACTCTGCATGTAATTAAACACTTTAAGTTATTGATTTAGGGTATTTTAGTAATTTCTAAAAGTGTTTAAATTATGATTTGGATATAAAAAGTGTATTTACATATGAAAAATTATTATTGCCGACACACAGCCAGTAGGCCTGCCTTCACACTGTTACACCCTTGCCCCTTAATGCTATAAATAGCACAGCTAAATAGCCACAAAACTGAATAAAGATAAAAGATCATTTTTAGTTACGCTTATCTTTTTCCAGCTTTGTCATAGTGCCTGGGTGAGCAATGAAATGGACTTTATGATAATAACCCTTAAAAAGCCTATTTAGTCTACTATAAATAGTCATACTGACATAAATGGAAGAGCTTTAACACAGTCTGTCAATTTTAACATGCAAACGCGTCAGTTTTTTGTCGGACAAGTTTACCACAATGTTTTACATGCAATTTTTAAACATTGTGCAAAAAATGGTAAGGGTTCTGAGTCTGGTTTAAAATTCTTTTTTTGCCAAGCAACAACCTAAGTAAATTAAGAATTCTTTGACTGTAAAATTTAGTAACATTTTAGAATAGGCAAAGAAAATGTGCAAAAATATTTATATTTTAAACTATTTATCATATATCAAAAAATAACCAACGCTTGACTAAAAATGGAAAACCTTTGTAAAACATAAATCACAAATGGCGATATACATTATCAAGAATGGCACCATTCTTACATCCTCAATTCCATTTATTACATCAAATCAACTACAATCGGTTACGCCTATTTCTACCCAAGATTTAGCTGCCATAAAAAAATTTCGATTTCTTTTAATAAAGCCTTTTATCGCCTTGTGTCCGTGGATAAGAAAAGAAATTTGTCTGTTTTGCTATCTTTTACGTTTTTGTATAAAAGCATCTTATAAAGCTTGATATATGATTTATACGGGCCATTAGACATATTTATTGGCTAGCAGTGATTGTACTCAAGTTTTTTTCTTTTTTTATGAATGCTTTTAAGAATGTGGTCACTAGTACACAGTTACGATATCAAAAATTATATACTAGATAGTGTATTTCTGACTAATTTATATGTTAGAATTATTTTTATCAAACCTAATTAAAAAAAAACAATTTCTAATTTGAGTATTATTGAAAATTATAAGAATCATCAAACAGATAAATCGTATGTCAGAGTCCCATGCATACTGTTAATAACTTAATAAGAATTGTGTGGGGCCAATGGTGATATTTTTAATTTAGAGGTTACCCAAGGTGACGTCACTGGAAGATATAAAAAAGCAGATTATTTAACTTTATCGAAAATATATTTTTAAAAATCGAGCTAGAATTGTGTTTTATTGTTTGCTGATTTGCAATCTATCTACAGGGTGTCCGAATCATACCGAAAAAGAAAAAAATATGCCAATACAAGCACATTTAAGATAGTTTTGAGTATAAAATTAATGCCATACTGTTTTAAGTTTAATTTTTTAATTGTACTTTTGACCTTTTCATAAATTTCGAAAGCTAAGGTTTTTGGAAAAGTCGTATAGGATGTGTCAGCATAAAATTAAATGAAATGTAGGTAACTTACAACGACTTATATATAAAACAAATGCAAAAAAGAGGTGATTTCTTGTTCAAAATAAGGGGTAGTTTCTTGCCCTTCAACAAAAGTGCTAATTATTTTTACACTTAAAACACTTAAAAGGTGCTCTTGTTTGATACTTATAAATTCAAGCGTTTTCTGGGAATACAATTTTTTGCTTAAATTAGATTGTATTAGTCAGTTTAACATGGGCTTTTTCTTAACTTGCATGCATTCTCCAGCTTTAATTATTATCGAAGATTATGAAACCCTCTACAATGCTGCAACATTAAATTTTATTGCAGTAAATAAAAAAAAATCTATAGGTTTTAAAAGTGCTATTGCAACCGAATAATCTAATGTTTTTAGATATTTTCACAACACAAAAACTTGTTTTGTTCGAAAATGCTTTAATTTATCCACAATATAGTACAGGCCCATTAAGGCAGAACAAATTAGAGACAAGCATTTTTTTATGTGTAGGAAAAAGTATTTAGATTAACATACTAAAAATTCAGCAAGATTGCACGATTCCAAACATGAAAAAATGACCGCCACTTTTTTTTATTTTATTTAATAACTTTTCTATTTATAAATTTACAATAAATTACAAAGATACCCTATTCTTAGAGCTTAAAAAAGCATATTTTGGTATTAAAAACGTCATTATAGCTTTTAAAATATAAAAGTTAAAGTTTTTAAGGTAATGGTAAATTAAAAACAACATTAAATTAACGAGATTAACTTGATATTTTTCTTTTTCAAAAAACAAATTTAACTTTAAGTAACCTTTTGAATTTATTCTGTTGGTTACAAAAAGTAAGTTATTTCTTCAACTAACACTTTAAAAGTGACATTAGTACAAGTAATCCCACAACATTTTACACTGTTTAGAAAGCCCCTAATGCCGAACTTTTTAGAAGTTCCGTCCATACGCACGTTAGAGAAATATTGCACAGTAAAATAGAGCCAGGCACTAATATTACCGGCCTTATTTGGACATCTGAGCTTGCGCAGATGCATGGTAGAATAAGGACTCCCTTAATAAGGATAGTGCCTGGCTATATTTATGTCGGTTTTGGGTCGTGCCTTATTTTGGTCTTATTTTAAGATCGGAACTGTTCGTATAACCACACTGCCGTCCACAAAATCTAAAAGTTTTTGAAAGTAAAATTACTTAAAACCTTTCTTTTTCAAATGTATTTCTGTAATTGTGTAAAACAAAACCTTACAACACAAAACAATAAACAAAAACTACTAAAAATGTTTTCCTATATTTTTGGGTCGTATTAAATTACAATAAACCATTTTGTGTATCCTTTTAAAACCTACAATTTTGCTTTCTACAGTTTTTTTATTAAAATGCATAAGTTACGAGTTAGTCGTTTTTTGTCGAAAATTTATTACTTTTAATGGCGAATAACTTGAAAAGTATTAGTTTTATGAAAACAATATAAAAACATTTTTTTCTTAAAATCACTTTTTCAATCGATTTCTGTTGTTAAAATATAATAAAAAATGTCCACCCTCAGGGTTTTGGCGCCCTTCGGTTCGATATAGGTTTTGTATCTTGGGCGATTCATCCAGGACCAAATAACTGCAAGGTAAAATGCTTTATTTTCTGTACTACTAATGCATGCAAATAATCTAAACGGGTACCATTTTAAGGAGCGATATATTTTCGGATGATGAAAAAGTTTACTGGACGAGGCTTCAGCCAAGTTCAGTTACCACCAGAGTCCGGAAATATGCTTTTCCTAAGACCATATGTGAAAATAGTAATTATCACACTGTTTTCGTGCATATAAAATGCCTTAAATCCCACTAGTGTTGCAAAGTATAATATAAAGCTCTCATCGCTGTCATATTGCTGTTTAAAATAAATTTGGCTAATAACTGGAATTACATTTAAGAAAACCACGCAATATGTTTTAAGTGAGTGACATTTTTTAAATGGAACACCATATTTAAAATTATATTTTTGCTTTTTTGTTCAATTCTAAATATTTTTTATATATAGGTACTACCCAAGCAACAAGCTGACGTCTTATTGACGTTTTTTAGTCATTTTTGGTAACATTTGGTCGGCAAAGACGTCATAAGATGACGGCAAAATGACGTTAAATTGACCTTCCTAAGTCACAGACAAAAGACGTCCCGTTAATGACGTCATAATGACGCCTTTAAAATGACGAAAAATTGACGCATATACTTTTTTTAAGCTAAAATGATACGGTATTTTATTTAAAATTGAAATAGGAAAAACTCCTTACTGCTTGCAATTTTCTGCACTGCAAGCAAAGAGTACAAATTGCAAGGTCGCATCTCTCGGGACACTGTCCAGCCTGGAGATGCAGACTTTTACACTAGCCGAAAATATTTCTTTCAAAGCTAATTGAATCATCAACCGCAGACCGGTCTCGAACTATTTTGGTCTGATCGGTACGGAATACATTTTTCCCAAATCAACATCATCAACAAAAGGAATTAATAATTTTAATGTTTAAAATATTTATTCAAACAAGCGTTTCAGTCTTTTTTAACACGCTTTTATTAGCTTGGGTTGTAACTATTCTATCTATCTATCTATGTAACGGAATCTTTGAGCCTAATTTTACCAACTTCCAGCAATTCAATTTCTTTGAAACTTTGCACACGTATCAAGGACCGATGACAATCCAATAATTTAAAACAGTATCCCGTTATCCTGATTAGGACCGCCAGGATAAATAAATTCCTTACAGATCCTCTGTGTCTCTTGACAAAATGGCGAAGGAATTTTTATGTGAATAAACTGAAGCATTTATTTTTTAAAAACTAATTGATATATCGAACTAAAATGAAAAATAAATAATAGTTTAAAAAACTAAAAAACAAGCTTTTATATGCAACCGAACTAAAAATTAGAAAATAATTTTTCATTACAAAGAGTTTGTCACTTCAGAATAAAAGCGTGGGGTACTTAATATATTAAATGTTATAATTATTCTATTTGCAAATATCTATGAGGGAAAAGTTATGAAAAATAGTTAAATGCACCCCACGCTTTTACTCTGAAGTGACAAATTCTTTGTAATGAAAAATTATTTTCTAATTTTTAGTTCGGTTGCATATAAAAGCGTGTTTTTAGTTTTTTAAACTATTATTTATTTAAAGGATAATATTAAGTCTTTAAAGACCATAAAATATTAAATTTACTCATACTCATACTATATTTAATAATCTGAATCGCGTTTATCTTTTATTGCATTTAAAAGTTGGTATTGAAAACGATAGGCACAACCGAGCACGTAAAATGGCTCTATTGTCGTCTGAATGAAAAGTAATACATTTTAAAACGCAAGCTGACTGATTTATTGCGAAATAATATGAGAACAAATATTCTGTGTGGTCTGGATGTTTGAAATTTTACCACAAACATAAATAATAGATTTTCATTGAGGTGGATGGTGGCTTATATAAAATTGTCGCACCATGTATCACAATACCAGTATAGAAATCTGGTTATTTAAAACAGAAAAGATTTCTTTCAGAATAAGAATATTTATTTTAAATTTATTTAAAAATACTCTTTTGTCTTACTATTTTGTATGTTAATAGTTAGGCAAAACGTAAACAGTAAATATTTATTAAATATTTGTTACAATAAATTAGAAGGAATCAACCATATTATAATATTTAAATTATTTTAGAAGGCAAAATATTATGCATTTTATTGTATTAACATAGGTGTGTGGGTGTGTATGTATGTATGTATGTATGTATGTATGTATGTAGTGTATGTATGTATGTATGTATGAGGTGTGTATGTGTATATTATACACCTATTCACGTACGGTGTTATTTCGTTGAACGGCAGATTAGCAAAACGCATAACACAGATCATACATTAAAACCACAGAATTTTATAAATGGCAGTCGCATATTTAAGTTAGGTGTTCTTTGTAAAAAATATATATATTTTAATAGGAATTTGGTTAGGGCTTTAAGGATTAATGTAACCTTTAATTATTATTTGTAAGGTCCAAATAAGCTTGTATACAGGATGTTTCCAAACTGTGATAAGAAAATTTAAGGGACTATTTTTGAGCCAATTTTATGAAAAAAACTTATATAAAGATAGGTCCGAAAATGCTGTTTCTAAGATAGAAGGTGTTAACCTTTAAAAAGAAAATCGATTTTAATAAAATTTTCTGTTGCATTATTAAAAGTAAATTTAGCCTTAAACTAATTATAATTAGTGAGACCAGTGGTGACGTAGGACGCATCTAAGCTAATATTATTCACAAAAAAATGTACTCCACTTTTTATCTCTCATATCTCCCCCGATAAAACACCTAAAAATACATTTTTTTTTTGTTTTAAATATTTTCGTAGCTTGCTTAGTTTTCAAGAAAAAATAAAATCCGCTAAAATCAGTGGCGTATCAAGAGAAGCCCAAAAAAAGGTTACCACTTTTCAAAGAACATTGTTTTTCTTATAACAACAAAAACAAAGGCAGGATCCCACTTTTTCCATTTAGCCGGCAGTTTTTCAACTCCTTAGTTTTTTGCTTACAGACGTTTGGGGGCCACTGTTGCCCAGGGGCCCCGTGTCATTGATATGGCTGACACGGCGGTAACTACGCCCCTGGCTAAAACACATATTTCTGGACCATAAAAAATATTAGGGTATTTTTTCTTTTAAAACTAAAGTGGTATTACTTCTTATTAGCAATTATAAGTATTTTGTAAGAATTGCTTTTATTGTCAATAAAGTCTTTAAACAGTTTAGTAAACTAAGATATTTTTTTTTCATTTATACGTCAACACAACCTCTTAACACATCCTTCTATGCCATCCAGAGGGCATTTATGATCAACAGGTCACTACAAGACCGAGTAGATTTTATTATTTATTTGAATTCTTAAAATTAAGGTTTTTATAATAAAGTTAGATTGGTTTGTTTACGGTATTAGGATTATCATGTTCGGGAACGTTCCTTGAATAACCGTTCCTGAGATGACGATTTCAAATTTACGCGCGATTTTTTTTTACAGCCGTCATCTTGGAAACTGTCTGCTGCGGTAAATGTAAAAATTTAAAGTATTTTTGCTCTGTGATACCTTCAAAGGTGTTTTTTAAATTATTTGTAGCTAATAAATTTATATTTAACTAAATTGACTTGGTTAATGAAAATACGTTTAATATAATAAATTTGCCTTGGTGAATGTAAGCCATTTAAAAAGAGTTTTTATAACTTACGAAAATTTACCAAAATGTTTACCATATAATTTGTAATTTGTATTCTAATTTTAACCTTTAATTACTACTCTTAAATATTGTAGATAAAACAAATGTATGTGTTTATAAGTATATTGATTAAGCTAGTCGAGAAATAGGTATATTTTGTATGCTTTAAAATAAGAACAAACATAATACTACAAGGAAAACACGCACACCACTGTTTTTTAACCAATCAAATATGTAGTTTTGGTTGCATTACCATGACAGTACAAGTATTTATCGGAATTTTTTCTTTTCTCTAGGGTACCCTAGAGCAAATTATTAAACATTTTTTGACATAATCATTGAGTTTGTTTTAACCTCATGTCTGTCATTCACATACATAATTAAAGAAAATGTTATTTTGTACCAGTTGTAGTATTTCAGACGTAACATAATATGGAATAATGTAAGGTTTTAAGTCCTTAAATGACAATTTTATACAACTACAGTTACTAAAATAATATCATAGGACTGAAGTAGTAGACATAAGTAAAGAGCGAATGAAAGCAAGTTATAGGTCCAAACACATTAAAATAAACTATTTTTACCAACTTTAGTAATATAAGTGATGTATAATATAACATAATAAACAATGATAAGCTATAAAATCACATATATTTGCAACTACAATTGGTTAAAATTGAAAATATTTATTTTATGATAAAATTCTAAAGCTCGTGTCAAGGTTTAAAAGAATATCCAGCCTTATGCTGTAAATACATTGACTTGTTTTAAGCTTGAAATTATGAAGTAAAAATGACATTTGACAGATATTTCAATATTTGCTAGGCAGTAACAAATTCAAATTTTGAAAACTTTTTAATTTGATTGATTGACTAGAATTTGTTACTGCATAGAAAACATTAAATTATCTATTAAATGTCATTTTTATTTCATAATTTC